>OMKY01248579.1:1727-21607 GCA_900302395.1 Bregmaceros cantori | reverse complement strand
CCCCTGTACACACACCCACATTCTATCACTCTCGCGCTCTCTCTCTCTCTCTCTCTCTCTCTCTCTCTCTTCTCCCCCTCCCATCTTGATTCCCACCGGCTTCTGTACAAATGTTGGGGGACATGGCATTGTCCAGGGATATACCCGTCACAAAGTATCCAACATAGGCACACACAAGAGTCCCTAAAAAACAACTTGCACATTCTCTCTCTCTGTCCCTCAGTCTGTCTCTCTCTCAGCGTGTTTATTCATTCACCAGCGTGTTTATCCCGGGTCCGTCTCGATTGAAATGAGATGGAACTCGTTTTCAAGTTGTCCCGGTTGATATTGTAGTAAATTGTAGACACGTGATGAGGTGCAGAACAGCCGATGCAATCCAGGGTGTTTATTAAGGCTTAGTAACACAAGGCCCTAACTCAGCAAGCACACAGTAACACGTCCTGTTCGGAAGCCTGGCAGAGAGAGAGAACATGTGCTCTCCCGCTCCTCGTGACCTCGCCCTAGCTCCGCCCCCAAGGACGGTCCCGGCGCCTATAGCGACTACTAGTGGTAATGACAATCCACTACAATATAAATGCCCAAGCGGGTCTGACCACGCGCTAAATCCTCCGAACCAGGCCCTCTGTGAAACGTGGGTCTCGGCCCGTGCTCCACCCGATTATAACGAGCTGTGACTTGGGTCTGCACGGTGTAAAAGCAGTCGTGCTGTGGCCCGCAAATACGCTAACACTGCCCTATTTTAACAGTACTGTTACACAGCGCAGCTGGATTTATGACAGAATGCACCTGCATTTGCTTGCATGGAATAAATAATGATATATTCATCACTAATAGGCTAGAAAGAAGACGGCATACGTGTCGGATGGCTGTACAATATTTAAACATAAACTCTGCCCCTGTCTGTCTCTCTCTGACCGTCTCTCTCTGTGTCCCCTGAACGTCTCTCTCTCTCTCACTATCCCTCTTTCTGCTCCTCAGGTATTCTGTCCTTAACAACGGCCATGCACCGGAACCTGAGAAACAAAGCTTCCATGTGGAGTCCTGCGAGTCCTGCTTGTGACACCGGCCGTCGCCAACACGTAAAGACGGGGGTCTCCCGTGTGACGGATGGCTTTAGCACACTCCAACGTGTGTGATGGCGGGTGTGTCGTCGCTAACCGACTGTGTGTGTCGAGGATGACACGCGCACAAGTGCGTAGGCTCGCACACCGGCACAGTGACCAAGAATGATGTCAAACAATCCAAACTTCTCGAAGCGGGTTGCGGAGCGGATAATTCCGATTCTGCCAGCAGGAATGGTAGAGGGATCACTGGCAACGAATTGCGGGAACCGGCTGTTGTCCTTCCAGAACATCAGAAAGTTCTGCTTTCAGTTTTCCTTTTTTAATGAAATAATTCCGCTAAAGACAGGTGGGAAAACTCAAGAGAATTCTTGGGGATGAATAATAAATAAATGCTGGCTCAATTCGAGCCAAGGAAAAGAGAAATGTGAGACAAGCTCCACAATTTTACACCTGGGTTCCCAGTAATCCACTGAACATCATTTACAAATCCAAGATCGCTGCTATTTTCCAACCGGGAAACCAAATCAAGCTCTGTCGAGTAAGTCACTTCAATTTTGGTATTCTAGATTTATATTTCAAGGGATGCTGGATTAATCTCTTGAAAATTACATAACTTATACTATTTGGATAGTATATTTTTTTTAGTAACTTTGTAGACTATAATTAAAATAACACACCCCTGTCAATGCATTGGGCATATCTGTAAATGTAGGTATTTAAAATTAAATAATTGCAAATGAACTGAACTTATAGTAAGAAGAAAAGCCTTCACACCACTAGGTGTATGCGTGTATGTGTGTGTGTGTGTGTGCGTGTGTGTGTGTGTGTGTGCGTGCGTGTGTGTGTCGGTCAGCAATAGTGATGGCAAAGTTTTATAAGGCACCAGCCAATACTGGCTGCATATTGTACTCGTATTCCCTCATATCAGCATTGCCAATAAATGTTCCTTGTTAGAGGCAGCTGATGGATCAGTATTGACAAAGACATTATTCAAGAGCATAGAAAATCCCTTGGGTTGCATAATAATGTTATTTTATTCTTCTCCCTTTAATGCACAACATAGTAATCCCTTTGTACAGTCATGCACTTGGTTATCAGACAATATCGGATGTTTTCTTCAATTTGTGTACAATATTTTGTCAGCCATGGTATATGGTACTGTGTTTATACTATAGCACTGTTGATAAATACCATTTTCATTTAAATGACAGGAATACGGTTTTAAATACCTTAACAGTTTCAGTCGCTATTCTGAAATTGTGCTATTTAAAAACCTTATTCCTGTCTTTTAAATTCAAAAAGTTATTTATTAATACATGGTCTGACAGAATGAACACCATCCATCGATAGAGCACTGTTGGTTTAAAGTATGAATGTTCAAAGTGTTTTCAGTTTATTTCTTATCCAGCATCCCTGAAAACCCAGATTTGATGATAAATTGGACTGTGTGATGAGATCTATATTCATGTCTCTAAAATCTAAGTCTCCTTTTCATGGCCACTCTTGAAAAAGAGGTTGTTAACATTGACGTCCCCATGACTTGCGTGTTGTAGGAGCCCATGAGTAAATGCAATGCTTGTATCATATTTTTTCTTCTTCTGTGTATGCCGACATTGTCCTGTCTGTGAAGGCCATTTCTGGAGCCTCTCATGGATTCATGTGTCGTTTGAGTTTGCACTGCACCGGAGCCCTCCTGTGGCGGTACCTTGGACCAGCGGCAGGTTTAGACCACGTTATAATTCCATCCAGATTTTCACCCATTCATGGAGCTCTGTGACTTTGCCACTCAAGGAATATGTGGCAGCACACCATCTGCTGCTATATGCATCTATTAGGCTAAGTTCGCTTAGATCTGTTGATTGCACTCTGATTTGTACCTAAAGGAAAAGCTTTCGAAAATGTTTTTCATTTCTGAATGAACTACTGCCAATCATTCATCATTTCACATTTGTGTAATTCAGTCGCACACCTCTTATCACAAGACTCATTTTTACTAAAAATCAAACTCCTCACAGTTATGCATGGAGTGAGAAACTCGGAATACAGCACAGACATGCAAAGCATAGCATAGAGGATTTCAGAGCAAAGTAACCCGGAATGTGATTGTGTATAAACACAACATGCAAACATAATTCATCCTCCTGGAAGAGCTAAGGTAAACAACGGGTAGAAGTCACGACAAATCGGTTGTGGTTGAGCCTCTTACATGGGCGCCATAAGTGTGGGATTGGTGTGTAGATCAATTCAGAACCAGAATCACTTTATCGCCAAATCTGTACCTCACCCCCCACTCCCGTACCGCAAGTAATATTACAGAACACAGAAGTAGAAACAAAAACCATAACAGCAGATTAATAATAGTAATGGTAGTAGTAAAGAACAATGTAATACTAATAGCACAATAGAGTAATGTTAACAAGAGAACAGTAGTGCTGCTAACTCTAGTGGCCATGATTGTAGTAATAGAACAATGGTATGCTCTGGTCAGTGTTCATGCTACACATACTTGTCCTACTAGTCTAAGCCTTATCATTTAGTAAACATAGTAAAGTTTCCCGTTTGGGATTACTGGAATATTCAAAATCCAGACTCCACATGACATACAAATGAATGTGAATACTTGGCAGTAACACATTCCAGAACTTAGACGCCATTGACGCAACAGGAGCGTCTTCATGTCAATCAAGCCCATTAGCCGACATTCTCACTAGAGGTCCTCACACAGCTTGCCCACCATAGCCCTTCCATTTAGAAGTGAATTGGGTCAATTGAAAGGATGAAGCCCTGTGTTGCTAGAACTCAGCCTCGCTCCTAAGGGCTGATTCGCACCGTGCGGTACCCCCGGATACAGATGAAGTTTGCGTGTCCGTACGAAACATAGCTGGCCGCCATACTGGCCAGTCTGGTTTGAACGTTTTTTTTTCTCTATACTCCCACTAGTGGTCAAGTATTGAAGTTGTCAATGTACCACCATTGACAACTGCACCAATAGAGTCCTGGAGCCCACAGGCTGAGGACTTTCCGCTCACATATATGGCAAGTTTAGGCTGATGTATTGAGGCTGGCTTCTTCTTTTACATAAAAGTTTCAAAAAAATAAGTATGCGCCGTTGTGGCATGTCAAGCAGTCCTATCAGATTCCCGTGAAGGCGGTGCTTTGTGCGAGGCTCACCAAGGGGCAGAGTTTGGTACACTTTTCGTAGCGCCTCCATTTGAAAAATGTCCCTCCTACTCTCCGCCATCTGATTCGATACCTTGATTTGGATCCTCCCCTTTCTCGACCCTGCTTGATCCAGACCAACAACTGTGATCTGCGAGCGATGCGTGAATGATTCGTTTGGTCTGGCTTGTCAGGCTAGGTATTTACCATAGTGTGTGAATCAGGCCTAAAGAACCATGAAAATTCTGCCTTTGATTCCTGGGGTCAGGTCATTCTCTATAATGTCTTTTCCACACATAAAGGGGTTGGTAGGGGTTACTTTTGCATTATTTTTGAGAAATGTTTTATTTCAATCAAATAATTTGCCATACACAGCAGGTTTTCAACTCATATCACAGCCTGAAACCACCCTAAATTTGATAAATTAAAACACATTTGGAACACATTAACTCATTGGTTGAAGTTGTTTGAATCAAGCTTTTTTTAAAGTAATCAAACAGTAATCCTAGGTTGGATTACTTTTGGATTACTCAAAATAATCTTAATACAATCATCCATGACATCCATGACCATGACATTTTGGTTGTTCTTAATTTATTTAATTCAGGATGAATTCTACTTATATTACACGTTGAACGCCTGCTATGTATAGTAAATCATTTGATAGAAATAAAACATTTCTCAAAAGTAATCCAAAAGTAACCCTTCCCAACCCTGGACATTGATGGAAGTTTTGGAAATTCATTATTATTATATAACTTATACCCAAGTACCGACCTACACTTTACTATTCCTGTGATTAACACTCATGGCTTTTTTTCAGCTGTGAAGTTATTTTTCCCGGAATTTGTGTAGTCAAAGGCAGTATTATCATTATTTCGCAACCCTCACATTGTTTTCATTGTAGTACAGATATTGGCAGATTATTTGTGAATGTATTTGTGCGGGGTGTAGAATTTACTATGCTGTGTGAGGCCTGTTCCACTCATGCAAGTGACAAATTATTTTTGTTTATTCATCAAAAAACAAATGGTATGAAGGTGGAATGAAAAAAGCAGCATTGGCTACGTCCGAAATTGCTCCCTATTCCCTAAATAGTGCACTGTATGGGGCGCACACCATTTTGTAGGGGTCTCCAAATTCTCCATGAATATAGATTTCATTCAAAGTATCCCACAATGGGCCACGAAAAGTAGTGAGCATCGATGGACCCAAGCAATACAACAATGCATTGCGACATGCACTAAAAATAACCTAAATTGCGAAAAATGGCCGATCACGGCAAATATTTATGAAAGTAAGTACTTTGGACTTTTTGTGATGATTGTTGGATTGTAATAATCTTGACGGCGCCGGATCTAGAGTTCGAAATCTTGGTCGTGGCTGTTGAGCGCACTATAAGTGAGTGTACTATATAGGGAGTAGGGGATAGGGAGCGATTTCAGACTTTGGCATTGGCACTCAATTAAATGCCAATCATCACTGTGGTGATATTATTTCCAAAGCTTTTCTGTTATTTTTTTTTCTTAAAATGAGCTTTACTGATCAAAACAGACACACAAAGACACTCCCACTCAACTCCCACTCACCATCAATCCAAAAATGGTTTGCCAATTTGCGAAATGTTTCCAATACAAGAAACAATATGATTTACAGAAATGTTATAATGTAATTCTGGTTACGCTGTATTTGTGTTTTGTGTGTGATCTCAAGTCTAATAATCTTTTCATTTATTTGAGGAACTATCTCACTCGTTATCGGATAAGAAATACAATGCACATTGATGGCGACATACAGAATCTTGAGATATGGCTAATATTGGAATTGTCCTCCAATTTATGGGTTTAACCACAAGTAAACACTGATGTCATTTGCCTTAGGTGTTTCGACCGATGGGAAAATGAATGGGAAATTACGGGGGTTAGTGGATAGCTGGACAGTGGATTATTGGTCATTGGAATTCAATGCAGTAACTTTCAGGGGAATCTTGATGTTCCAAATTTTCACATTTTCTTTTGAAACATCCTGTTTTGCATCTTTGAAAAACTGCCTTGAAGGGGACGCAATATGAAAAACTTGAACTATTCCAAAAGGCTCAGTTCTTAATGGACATTGAACATTGTGAAAAATGTCTTCTAAAAGGTTGATCTAAAAGGTTGATGCCCGGCCTATCTCCACCACGATCCAAACATGGTGTTTTTTGTTTTTTTTTACACAGCACCTAATTTATCTAATGCTAAATGCCAACTCGAAGCACATTATAACATTTACCTATTGAACCCTTGAACAGACTGAATGTCAGGTCCTCTTTCAAATTCCACTCAATTCAAACTCGCATGTTCACACAAACTCACATGTTCACACATCACATCAAAAAAACAGGGTATTTCCCTCTCTGTCTGCTGCTGAGTTAGAGCCCCCGGACTGCACCCCTTAAATCACCATAACCTCAACCTAAGATCCTTATATTGACCATAGATGTATTTATTTTTGTTCTCTCTAGACAATGACTGAAAGAAACGAGGAAAGGTATACAAAACACAAAATATATAAAACAACAGCTTTGTTCTTCTTTTTTTCAAGACAGCAAGGCACAGGGCAATATTTCATACCATTCATGGTTGAACGGTCACATCCAACCAATATGCGATCATTACTCACACGCAGACTTAGCATTGCAGGCCTGAAGAAATCCAAACGAAGAGGAGACGGTTTGAAGTTGTATTTGTTAATTATGTTGAAATGTATGTTTTAACAGTGTTCTACAGTCACATGATTACAGTAATAGCTTTGATACCTTAGAAAACTTTTTTTGTTTGTTATTTTTCTTTTTTTAATCAAAATGGTAATGGGTTGTCCTCTGCACAAGTTTGCCACATTGTGGCGCTATGTTGTTAGGGACGGACATGAGGCAAAGCTGCGAGGTCAATCCACCAGGCTGCTTAATCTGTGTGAACTGATGATTGTGTGTGAGAGTTTGTGTGCATGTGTGGATTCGATTTGCAACTATTGTTGCTCAGTGTGCAACCCCTCTCCACCCCCCCAACACACACACATGCACACTCTGCTCCAAAACCAAAAGGGGAGGGAAAGCGTACTGAAAATTTTTAATTGAGTAAAAGTATCTTTACTTTGCTTAAATTGTACTCAGAGTAAAAGTAAAATTACCCATCTCAAAATGTACTTGAGTAAAAGTACAAAATTACGTCATTTAAAATGTAATGAGTGAAATGAGTAAAAGTTACTTCCAATTATTTAATGGAAAAAAAAGCACTGTCTAGCGATGTGTGATACGTGGACGATGCATTGGTTCTGGCTCGCCAGGCTGCACAGGAGTTTAACTTTCCGCCTGAATTAAAAATGTTCACCATCCACCAGTATGTTTTGTAATCAGTAATGTGAGGGCACTCCATTGTAATGAGTTAAAAGTACTAAGGTAAAAATCTACTTGAGTGAAAGTAAAAATTACACATTTCAAAAACTACTCATAGATTTACAAATTACTCATAAAAAGTAATTAATTACAGTAATGCTTGTTCAGACGCAAATAGTACATGTGCCATTATGGCAGTATAGAACACAAAGTCAGTGGCAAACAGCTCCAACAACAAACTCTGTCTCTATCTATAATAGTATATCTATATTTATTTTTTAGACAGTAGGATCCATCATTATTTGGACCAAACATGAGTCACTTCCATCTGCACAAGGGACTGACTCCACATGAAATAGTTATGTATCAGCGGAGCTGTGTGGGGTAACACACAAACTTTCACACAGGAATAAAACAACAAAAATAAAAATGAAAAAGTCCAAAAGCTTTTTTTTTCAGACAGCATTTCCTTTGTCAGTCAGTGAAACGTAGTGTTAAACAGTTGACCTTGATGTTAGACACAATACCATAGTTTGCTTTTTACCATAGTTTCACTGACATCCATTAGTTTAGGAAGGAGCCAGAGCCACTGGAGCTTAGGTGTCCCACATTAGGCAGCGACCCACATTATGGCAATCCAACCTACTGCACTTCTGCGGCCATCGACTGTGCCATGCAGACGTGTGTGTCACACTGAAAAGCCTCCGACGCCCCCTGCTCAGTGTGTCGTCAGACCGTATCCAGACCATAACAAACATGCATGCACCTCCATTGACTCTGGGGGTGTTGCACTTAAGTGCTCCCCCTTAACAACCTGCTGCTGCCTAGAGCTCTGGCCGTCGCTTTATGAGCTTTATGGCTTGAGATGAGAGATGAGCCTTTATTGTCCCGAAGGAAATTCGTCTTGGGCAAAGTGCACTATGACCACCATCGTTTACAGACAAGACATGGACCAACAGATATCCGGAGCCGCACTGCACGACAATAAAATAAAAAATAAAAACACCTCTAAATGGAGGATTAATACAGAGCGATCGATACCGAACAAGAAGTCACTGATGAAAATGAAAGACAGTGCTAAAATATACAAAATACAGGTACTTTATGTAGCCCTCACTGTTCACTGTACTGAACTTGCAGGGTTGCACGGTTTGAGGCACAGTGTCAATTGCCAAAATGTATTGGTGGAGCTAAACGGCTGTGGCTTACTGACCACCACAGTTGAGAACATGGCTGGGGTTCCTGTGCAAGTTTTGCGTCAAATGGTGTGCCATTAACTCATTCACTGCCGAATACAGCAGTTTTGTATAGAAACTAAGCCATGTGTTTCTGGTTGAAAATGGAACTTTCAGAGAGAAAATTCAGTATACATCCAAAGCTATTTAATGAAATGAAAGATCTTTAACCTTTTGCTCACAGGCTTTTACTTGACCCTAAAAGCTCTGATTCTCTGTACAGTATTATGTTTTATATGTTTTTTATATTTTTAAGTAATTATTTTCCCCAGGGGAAACTTGTTCTCTCTATTTCAACTCGAGAGTTATGTTTATAGCCTTATGTTTTGTGCAAGCTGTTTTGGCCTTCATTATAGAATTAGAATTTCGACTGCCAGTATCGGTACTTTCATGTTTGTGAGGCGAGCACTTTACCAACCATATTTTATGCTTCGATTTTTTGTTATTATTGGCTTCACCATGACTGCAAGAGAGGATGTATTTCTGTGGATTTCTCTGAATATTATGAGTATCCCTACAGTATGATACGCTTGTCTGAATGAGACGTGTGTGTTTGTGTGTTTGTGCATGTGTGTTCCTCTGATGCCATTTTGGGTTGTAGCAATCTGCTGCCTCAAGACCTCTCTCCCAATGTGTGGTATTTTTAGACACCACCCGAAAACAAGAAAAACATATATTTTCTAAAAATAATAATAATAACAATAGAAAAAACCTTGTTGTCCATATTTCGCTGAACTTCCAAGTCTTGCCTCAGTCTTGTTCTGATTGGGTGAACATGAACTGCCATGGTGGATTTTATGTGTCACGCTGACTGCCGTTTTAGAACCTTGCCATTTAAGGTCCAGTGGCTCAGCGATGAATTAAACGAGAAGTGTTTGGCTGTGTCCGAAATCGCTCCATATCCCCCAAATGATTGTAAAATATAATTATAAAAAATATATTTGTAAAATTCAACAATAATCAGTAAAAGTCAAAAGTACTTGTATGTATAACTATTTGCCGCAGTCGGTCGCTATGGACTCCCGCCGTGCCATTTTCAAGGAGTTTAGGTCATTTTCAAAACATCTCCCAATGCATCCCGATGCTCACTACTTTTTGCAGTGCACTGTGGGATACTTTCAGTACGCTACATAGGGTACATGGAGAATTCGGACACCCCTACAAAATGGCGTCACCGAATAGTGCGCGATTTCGGACACAGCCTTTGTGTTTGTGGCTTGCAGTGTGAAGGAAGTCATTGCTAAAGGCCAGCAGTGATGCTGGGCTTCATTGAAGGCATGTTGTTGAGAGTTTGTGTTAAGGTATCGTTCAATTTGCAGCGATGCTAATTAACGTCTAACTACATAGCAATCACCATTTAATTACATAGTAACTATGAGTTAATTACAATCATATTCCCAGCTCATTTTTTTCTACATTATGGCTTACTGAGTGCATATTTTTCATCAACATCAATTCAATTATTTGGTAATTACTACGTAAATAACTGTAATAACATGCACAAATTGTAGTTTGTTGTTTAAGCCTTGGACAGTTAAAAACAAATTGTAATATAATTTGCGGTCAGTTAAATGGCTTGTAATTAGGAGTGCAATTAGGCTGTTGCACATGACGTCACGGGTGGGCGGTGGCCATATTGCTACCAGCGTGCGGTTTGTTTACACTCTCACTGCATGTCCAGAGAGTACAAAGACAGAGTTCGAGAGAGAAAGAACTGTACAAATAACATAATAAAATATAAATAACAAAAAAATGTTAAAATCGAATACACTAGAAAAGGAGGCCAGAGAGAAATATTTAGAAAAGATAAACATTCTCGTACAGTGAGAGTGTAAACAAACCGTGTGCTGGCACCAATATGGCCACTGGTGCAATAGCCCTATTGGAATGATCTGATTACATAGTAGTTACTAAATGGTAATGACTGTTGTTTACATGTTAATTAGCATCACTGTAGCATATACCATGTAAAGTGTTGAACAACATATTGACACCAATCTGCCAACTCTGGAAAGTAATGTCTATGAAGACTGTTCTTTTTTGATTGACACGTGTCCTTCAAAAAAGAAAGGTAGTATATAATTTTGGTTTGACAGTATGAACATAGTAAATGCAGTGTGAATGACTTGCTAGAGCGCGCCTCCTGGACCGTAGGTCGAGCAGGGCCACGGGTTCTAATCCCCTCTCTGGCTTTTCTGCAATGTCTCCCCCCAACTCTTCATCCCAGTTTCCGATTTAATCCTCTCAACAAAACGGCGCCCAAAAAGTAACTTTTCGAAAATAATTTTTAACAAAGTATTTTCTATTGACAGCAGCTGTTCAACTTGCATAATAATAATTGTATAATAATAGTAATCCAAATGTGGTATAAAAGGGGATAATTTTGGTATTACTTTGTTATTAGTAAAACATTATTATTTGATATTTTATATCTATATTTAATTTGTTTTTATAATTTTAGTATTATTATTTAAACAACAGAAATTTGGCTATGTTGAATTCAGCCATCTTGAAAGTGTCGGCCTCCTCGATCTAATCAGTTTATTAACCTACCCTAAAACATTAACACAAAAGGTATCGCGTTATCACAAAGGATCTACTGCGGCAAGCGCAAAACCATTACATCCCGGGCACTCTGCGTTTCGGGGATGTAATAATTTCATGGAATAACTATGTGCTCCAAATGTATTTTGTTTATTTAATCCAGGGTGGTTCCAGGTAATATGAGTTGAACAGCTGTAGTTCATAGGAAATAATTTGATCATTTGTTTTGGATTTTTTTTCTCAAAAGTAATCCAAAAGCAACCCCTTCCCAACCCAGAGCAGAGGTTAGGGTGAAAACACAAGGCATGTTTGTTTTTGAATTAAGATTGAAAAATGATTGGATATTCTAGACAGATATACAGGTCTAGCAGCTGCCGGAACAGATGCCATTGGACCAAAGATTTGAATTTGCAAGTGAAATTGTAGTTGTATTTGTTTCGTGTCCATAAAATCAACTTTAACCCTTTGAGTGCCAAGGACGTCTATAGAGGTCTTCCAACAAATATTGCCAAAAGATGCCAAAAGACATCTCTAAAATGAACAGTAATCTCTAAAAGTTAAGCTATGAACACATGTTTTCATAGCGTTAGATAAAATACAATAATGGCAAAACAATTTCATTCCATTATTTTAACATAACATTTTTATGTTATGGATTTTACCATCAGCTCATTGTTAATTTGTGCCACCAGAGCCTGCTGTATTTACAAAGAAACTCTTCAACTCTTTTTCTCTCTGTGCCGCATTTCAATGTCTCTCCATTTCAGTTATAACGTGATTTCAGTAGCATTGTTGGAAAATAAGCATGGAGATGTTAATATTTCTCGGCCTAAAGAGAGTGAACAATAGCTAATCCGCCTCCGCCCTCCCCGCCCCATCCCCCTTCCCCTAAAATGATGTGACTGGTACGATGTGTCCGCTCCATCAGTCGAGCAATTTTCTGGGTGTAGAAATGATGAGACCGTAACCAGCCAAGAAGTCCCTCGATCAAAGATCAAGCACAACACTGATCGCCAAAGTCAATTTGTCCTGTCTGTGCTGTGACTTTTTAACATGTGCCATTTCTTCACTTTGCCGACCAAAACAAAGCAACGAGATCTCTTTTGCAGTTTATATTTTATTTCAAAGATACAAACTTCTAGAAATGATGAGATATTTTCGAGTTGGCGTTCATGAGAAAAATATGTCAAATGGATCTATTTTTTACTCAGAAAGTAATGTATAAAATGTCTTAATTGTAACCTGTCATGTGCTTTACTTTTATGCAAAACCTTTTTTTTTCCTTATGAAGTAGTTGTAATTATATTATTATTATTATTATTATTGGTCATTGCTATATTTTCCATATTATGATTCTCAATTATTTTCTTTAATTTTTTTATATCTTAATGCAGATGATTCTCTTGAAATGTGAACTCTTCTGGGTTAAAGCACACGCACTTTTCTGTGAATAAATGAAGGTAGCGAATCAACGTGACATCTTTTCATTGTGTTTTGTCCCATCTCTCCGACGCACACATTTGGTGAATATAGGAGGGTCCGCTTACCCAATGTGGACGAGGCACACTGAAGTGGGGCCAAAATATGGCTCTCAACAGCCTAGCCTGGCAAGCCAGAATCAACGAATTGTCCACAAAATGCACACGACTAGACGGTCCTGTGGGTCTGGACCAACCATGCAGATAAATGAGATTGTCGGGCAGTCCAATCAGCCCATGCCACTTGTCACAACTACTGATAACTTCATTTGATTAACACTTTTTTGAAACCTTTTTTGAGCCTGCTTAATCCAGACCAAATGATCGTACTAGTCGCGTGCGACCATCCGTCTTTTGGTCTTGGCACAGAACAGCAACTTTGCCACTCCGGTGGTGCACAGATTTGTGCCTGCTACAACCACAAGGTCACATCCAGGGCTGACAACGCTCAAACTGGCAGGAGTCATTTCTACACATACGACATCCAGCAGACTATCCAGCATCCAAACATGAGCAAATTGCATAACAGACAAACCTTGTTGCTCTGTCAAATCCAATCAAACTTTATTCAAACAGCACCTTTCAAGCAGAGGAATTCAAAGTGCTTCACAGCAACATAGCAAAAATACAAGGAACAATATGACCCACAATCTTCCCATACCTATGCAGTATATACTGCACATCCGCTAGACCCCACTTTCTCGTCCCCTCTTCAGACTAGCTGTTAATAAAATGAGAAAAATGCCAATAATAACTAAACTCCCCAAAACAATTTTTGACAATATTTTGTGAAACACTATAGCACCTCCAGATAACTTCTGTTGTTTGTATAGTTGTGTGCACAGTGTAGCGTAATCACTTTTGTGGTGTCTCTTACAAGCGCCACACAAAACCTTCACATTGAATGAAAGAAAATGGTTTTGCATGCGCCGCCACAGAAGATCCCTTGTGTTAACATTAACACAATAACTGTCGAACAGATAGATTTGTCCCAGAGTCATTGTTGTTTTTGTTTATCAGATTTTGAAGGCCGACACTTTCCACTTTCATTTAATTTGTTTCTGAATTTAAAAAATTAAATTAAAACAAAATGTAGTATTTTTTTTTACCTTTGTTTCCCGGGATACACCTTTGGCAGTTGGGACAGCTCCTTATTTTCCCCTTGATATAAGATAATGATTTACTGTCTCTTCAAGAGAGAAATTCAGAATGGACATGGGAGAATGCGATTAAGAACTGTTCACAGATAAAGCACATCACAAAAACAACAGGGAAGCATGAAACAAATGACATAACCATATATAAAAAACATAAAAAACAACAATAAAATGTCAAGTAAAACAACAAAAAACAGCAACAGCAACCATGTTAGTGATGGTGCACCAACAGTCTCCCAATAGCTGCCCCAGCCCCAGAGAGAGCCCAACACATGCTGATTATCCCAAGACTCCATGTTCTGACTTGTTCAGTAGCAGTATGTGCAGACATGTTCACTCATACAACTTTCTCTCTCTCTCTCTCTCTCTCTCTCTCACACACACACTCAGACGTGCACACATCTCTCAATCAAGCACAATGCACAGTAAAAAAAAAAAGTGTTAAAATAACCACACGCGGCACTAGGGCTGCAACTAACAATTATTTTAATAGTCGATTAGTTGCCGATTATTGAAATGATGATGATTGAAAATATTTTTCCTTCTGAAAAATATTCCCGATAAGGAACAATAACAACAAGAGATTCATCTATTCAACTTGAAAGATTTTGAATGTGGGCTTTCTTAAGCAGCAAATGTACCAACAATTAAGATGGCTTTCTTCCTGTTCATTTTTTTTAATTAATTATTATCCATTTAATATTTAATGTTTTCAGAAATTATTAATAGCAGGTAGTGCCAGCACAAAGCTGCTGGAAATAACAATTGAATTCCTTGGTGATTATCGATTATTGAATAAGTTGTGATTAAGGTTATAATCGATTAGTGAACAATTAATCGACTAATAGTTGCAGCCCTACACGGCACACAGCCACACACATCGTTCTCCTCACTATGAAGAAGCAGAAGTTGAATGAAGTTTATTTGGAAATATGGATTGGAAACAGCATTGTAAAATGTGCAAATTGTCCTTGTATACGAGGCAGCATCTAACAACTAAAAAAAATTGCTGTCCTTATCACAATAGGGCTGTTGCACGACGGTCTCATGGCTTGGCGGCTATTTTGCAGGTATCATCGTGGTCAGGCGAACAGGCAGCGAGCGATATTTGCATAACATAGTCTTCTATTATTGATTCATCCATGGTAATAAAGCAATCGCCAGCAGATGGCAGCATAACTACGTCATTGTATTTGCCCTATACAATGGACATGAAGTGGAAATAATACCACTTAACCTTAAAACCTTAACCCTAAAATTGTATGTGATATCCAAAAAAATGGCTGCCGCCAATGGAAGTGCAACAGCCCTATAGTCAGTTTGTAGGTAGGCAGTATTGAATGGTTATGAGAGACTATGCTGAAAAAGGTAAGGTTTTCTTAATTATTTCCCTACAATATTTGTCAAATGAGTTGCGTTTCCTTCGCACCGAGTTGGTGCGTCCAAGATAGGGATGGGGATCTCGACACCCGCGTCTCGAACAAACGAAACAATAAGTAACGCGAGATTTGGTGTCGAGCGCCGCAGGTCACGTGAGCAGGTGTCGAAAGGTGTCGGTTTGAGCGGAGGCGTGTCGAAGATGGAGGAGGTGTGTCGGTCGGAAAAGTTTTCAGCAGTGTCTCTTCTCTCTCCCTCTTTTCTGGGTCTACTTATTGTGTGTGTGCATATATATTTATATTTAATATTTATTTTATTCAGGAATGTTAGTTCAGAATGTTAGTGTGTGACCACTCAGTTTCAATGACAAGGATAACCACACATTATGACACAACACAGCAATGGGTCTGACCAATGTTGTGCACCACAAGGGAAGGGAAGATTGTGTCACAATGGCACTGCTACAATGGCCACAACTTTTTATCACCCTGCAGAAGACAGAAGCCATACACTTTTTAATAAGAAATGAGCTTTATTCAAGAACACATGCGATGTGTGACGTCACGGGAGACACAATGCAATTCCTAAAAACCACCACCATAGGTCGGCAGTACGGAATTTTCGACGTATCGAGAGTGTCGTCGTTTCGATGCAAAACCCCTTGAGGTCTCAGAAGCCTCGAAATCCCCATCCTAGTCTGAGATGCCTCACAATGCTGGGTGTGTCTCATAGTGCCACGTGAACGCTTAAGGACCAACGGGGTAGCCGCATTATCTCGGAGGCTCCAACTTGTAGCTTAATGGAACGTGCAGGTGCGCGCAGCCGCACCGGTCGACATGCAAACTGGGAGCGGCTGTTGACATTCGAGGCCGCGCCTACTACGTATAATAACCTCCTCCACAACCAATGTGATGCGTTTGGAAGCGGACTCGAACACAAGTTACGTGATCGCTCTGTCCTAATACTAAGTTGACGCTTGTGCCGTAATAAGTTCCACGTGAAGATAAGTCTAACTTATTCAATGTCAGTTTGGATTTACAGCCCCTCACCCTGAAGTCCTGCAGTTTCTTCCGTAGGGGAAAATTTCCACAGGTGTGGGCATGCAATGCGTACACTGCTCGATCCTGTGTGTGCGGGCTACCGATTTGCCAACCGTCGGGTCATAATAATTGCTGTTGAGAGAGAACTTAATTGAAGTTAGGCTGGTGAAAGAACAAGATGGCAGTCATTATATTGCCAAACCACACTTAAATCCAGTCCTTCGGTTGTTGAGCCATGATCAATCAACTTTTATTGAGCAGACTCAGGGTCCATTGAAAAGACAAGAACACACAGAAATGCACAAAGGCATGAAAATAAATAAAAGAAAAAACACATCACTATACTAAAATACAGCCATACCAGTGTTTTTCTAGAATGGAGACTGATATGATATCACACTAAGGGTCGGGTTAAACAGCATCTTAATAATACTGTGAGATTCATTCAGGAGACTTATACATTTGTAGATAAGGTTTCTTTAAGTGCATGAAAAGTAAAGATACCCAGACTATATAATCACTTGCACTGCTCCACCTAGGTTTCCTCATGAGCATTCTTAAGCAGTCATTGTAGGCTAAATACTAAAACAGGCCTCTACTCAATAAAATTGGAGAACAATTTTACACTCGTATAAGTATATAAATTGGTTAATCATACTGATGCGAGGTCAAGTAAAGTTGACTTTAAAAATTGAGTATGTTCAAGCAAAGCCCGTGAAGTAGATACGAACAACAATACTAATCACCTCAACATAGATAACTGGAGTAGATATACTTAAATATTCAATAAAAAATTACGTTATATAAATGAGAATGCATTCTTATTTTTCCAACACAAAAATCACCAACATATTGGTTATATGCACTCAATATTTTTAGTATGAATTTCAAGTTGAGGTGCTTAAATTGACATATATTTGTTCCAAATTACTTTTAAGCACCTCAACTTGAAGAAATTGCGTACTACTTCCAATAAACTATGTCTGTCAGAGATGCTTTCTTTCCGCTGGAACTTGACATAGTATATCTTCAATCCGTTTTGCTACTCATCGACCTCATTGTTGAACACAAAACAGGCCACCGGGGATTGTCTTGTCGACATCTGCTGTGAATGTTATCTTGTCGGTATGCCATAATAAAAGAGCATGCATATCTTGTAAAAATGCTTTCAATAAAACACACGTTAATATCATGTCTGCGTTGGTGTTAATTAGGGCTCTGGAATCCATACGGTTGCCAGCAATTCAATCAGACAGCTCCGAGTGCAAACCATTTTTATTGAAAAGAAAAAACGTTCAGTTATGTTGTTGTAGGGGGGATCAGTAAAGGATAATATGTTAAAGGAAAACACCAATACAAATCAATGTTTTCCTTTATCACAGGGGTCCCCAACCAGACATGCGGGAAATATGTCTGGACAAATCCAGACATGCAGGAAATATGCGTGCTTTCCAGCACTCTGCCTAACCGACTGAGCTACTGGGCAGCACTACATCATCCAAATTACTAACATAAATTCAACAATCATCACACAAAATCAAAAGTCGCCAGACAAGGAATTCCCAGTAAGCACCAGTCACAAGCATGTGTTGATTAAGTCCCTGTCCTTTGTACACTCCGCCCGTTGCTACTACCGATTGGTCCTGTGGGGGCTTTTGGGCCTCCGTGTGCGGGCCGAGAAGACGATCGAACTTGACTATCTAGAAGTAAAAGTCGTAACAAGGTTTCTGGAGGTGAACCAGCGGAAGGATCATTAACGTTGGTCAAATCCCATCGGACGGGAGGTGACGCCCGTGCCGATCACAACAACCGAAGTCGCACGCCAGTGTGAGCGCGGAGTTGACCACGGACCCCGCAGACCTCCCCTTCTCTGGCCGGTGCGCCCGTCGCACCGCCTGACGTGGCCTGACTATGGGAGGGCGGCGATCCAGCGCCTCCCTTCGCTCCTCGGTCACGGACCGGGCTTCGGCCCAGACCCCGGGTGGTGCATCGGGTCGGGAGGGGAGGGGGCCGGCCACGCCTCCGGGAAAACTCCAAGAGAGAGCTAAATCGTCCAGCCTCAGAGTCAAGTGTGTTGGGAGCTGCATCCATGTTCGTTGTTGTGTGTAATCATTTAATTCACAGGAAAACTCCTTCAATTAGGAATACACCCGAGCTAGTGACCAGGCGCTCCCAAACTTTAAAAATAGATTAACGGCAGTCCGGCATCTGCTCCGCGCACAACCTCGTCCCCCCTCCCTCCGGGCCACAATAAAACATTGCAGATCCAAGCCGTTCCTTGTGTAGAAAAGGTTGGGGACCCCAGGTTAACACAACTATGCATAGGAGATTATTGCTGTAATTCCATATGGTGCACTGGTGTCAGTGCACTTACTTGGTCACATCCGATTTGCACTTACCTGAAATGACACGCCGATTTGGCACGTTGTCTTACCAACTTTGTATGCTGTCATCCAAAGAAGTTCATTCAAAGTTAATTCATTGTCAAACATAATTAAAATATAAATAAAATGTATATCATGCATATCAGACATAAATGAAATTGCTGCCCTATCTGACCTCCCCCGTGCACTAGCTAAACATGTAAAAACAACAAAAACACTACATTAAAACATGGATTAAAACATACATTTAAAAAAAATATCTAGTGTCGTTGTACAAACCACGGCATTAAAAATGCTTAGTGCAATCAAGGTTAGTGGAGGGGGTAATTGGGGCAGAGCAGGTAGGGAGTTTAGTGCCCTCACTGCCTGGTGGAGGCAGCTGTCTCTTAGACCGCTAGTTCTCTCCGGGAGACCCCGCAGCATCCTCCCTGATGGCAACAGGGTGAAGGCGAGGTGGGTGAGGTTTCTGGCGATTCGAGTGGCTGGCAAGAATGAGTGGTGAGGCAAGAATGATAAATGTCACACAGACACAGACATTATGCTTTCAACTTGAAATATAGTCCAGAATTGTATACCTTTTCCTGTATTCGAATTGAGCCAATTATGAAACTAGGACCTAAGAACATTTCGTCTGGCCGTTTCCTAGTTGGTATAATGCCGTCAAACTATTTCAACTAATGACCAAACCTCGATAATATAGGACAGGGCGATTCAACTGCCGGCTCTTTTTTTTCCAGCTCACTTTTGGGTTTTTTTTTGGGGGGGGGGGTCAAAAATGTTTTATCTATCTGAGATGCTGTTCTTTACCTCACCAAAAGCACTGGAAATTCTGTTCTTTATCTTAACAAATGCACTATGAATGTGTTGTAGTGTGTTTAAGCGAGCTGCTGCTCTTTACCACTATTTGTGCGTTGTTGTTTCAGATGTTGCTTGTTACAAACAAGAAAGCACCATTGTTGCATGGAATTAAAGCCCTTTTAATGGAGGCTACTTTAACTGAGAGTCATGAAAATGTGGTTTCGCACGGTGTCAAGTTGTACAAATTCGGAGGTTATTGAAGCGGGGGGGG
>OMKY01248571.1:6034-31042 GCA_900302395.1 Bregmaceros cantori | reverse complement strand
GACAACTTTTAGGTCATTTATTTCACAATTTAGTTCATCTTTTTTCGTATTCATCTCACCCCTTTCACAAATTTCAAGTACAATACAACCTGGACAGGTCTTTGGATATGTACAATTTAAATATATTTTGTGTTTTACAGCAGACGAGGCATAATTTCGGATTTATCTTCAAATCGTGTCGGGCGTAATCTTTCATCATCGTTAGCCTCCGGTGGCCCTTCTATTGGCTCACGCTCTTGGAAATGCATTGGAAACGTGAATGTACCCTATATCCATCTCTTCTCAATAACATTGTTATAACTTTTTTCCTCAAATAGTTCATGCTCACAATTGTTACTCTCTTCTACTGCTGTTTGTAATTTTGGCAAGAGGAACGGGGCTGCTCCGAGCAGCCAGATCCCTGCATGAGTGTCAGAACCTGCTTGGCGCCCCCATCTGGCCGTCTACTCAATCAGATTAGTGTCAATGCAATGAATGGCTGGGATTCACACCAATCGGGTTTCATGCTTTAGCCGTTGTTCTACATTGCAGCTCCTGACAGCCCGTGCTTGGCATGAATGTGTAGATTTAAAAAATATATTTTTTTACATGTCTTTTATTCTTTGCCTTCGATCATGTGTATTATTAGAACACGTGGCGTTAATCTGTTGCCCCCTTTTGATGTGTATCTGACACAATAAGATGGGTTGGGCTAGTTCACTCCCTCAGGTGATTGGGTTCCACTTAGCCAACACCTTCGGAACACGGCCACTGATGAGGTCCAGGCAGGGCAAGGCAGGCTATCTGGCATACTGTTAGGATTTGTACGATTCATAGTCAGAGATGGAGCTCAGTGTATGATTTTCTGTATTTTTCCAAGCCTGCAGCCACAGAACATTAATTGCCCATTAATTGCACAGAACGTAACAAATGCGACTGAATTAACATAAATTCAAGACCCCGGAGAGCTCTTGAACTGTTATTAAGCTGTTCGGAGGGTCCTGAACTGGACATTAGCAGTTCAAAATATATATATATATATATATATATATATATATATATATATATATATATATATATATATATATATATATATATACACACACACACACACACACACAAAATTAGTGAATACAACCGACACCTTCGTAACACAGCCTCATTCATATTAAGCCAGCACTGTGTCTCAAGTGGTGCACTTGTGCACTGTGTACACTATGTTTTAGTTTAGTCTCTTTAGTGCTGTCCAGAGTTTTTGGTTAAATTTCAGTGCACTGAAAGTGTCCAGAAAAATGCGGTGCATGAATGAATGGACATTGCGAGCACTAAACACCCGCGATGTTGCTTACATTGACAACGCATCGGTGAGTAACTTCAAGTCGGATTTTGACAGTATTTCATCAATACTTATGTAAAACGGTAAGCGAAGCGGGGTGGATCATGTGTAATTTGTCACAGAGCGAGCTGTAATAAGGGGATTTTGAAACGTTACACCCGACGGGTCAAATCTCAGCCCCCTGTATTTTGCAGGAAAACCCTCTATAGTCTATAAAGGAGTGTGGTCCTCCCTAATACTGTGGTTGTGGTTGGTTTGTGTAAATTCCACCGTCCCGCATAAATCAACTACAAACACACACACACACACACACACACACACACACACACACAAACAGACACACACAGAGACACACAGATCAAAATAGAGTTAGACACATGGTTTGAGCAAGCACTTAGCCAGAGCTGTCTTTAGGCCAGACCTTCTATTATTCATTGGTTTGAATCGAGATATTTCTATCCTGCATTGTACTCCGGGAGCTTTTTTTAATCAAGGCTTAGCTAACTATGGACGGATTGAGCCCTCTCTTTTCAGAGGCACATTGTCGGAATCACCCTATTTTTTTTTTTTTTTTGCAGGGGAGAGGTTGGGGTTCTTTGGGTGGTAGATGCTCTCGCAGTTTATAGACACAGCATTTTACATCTTATTAGAATTATTCTTGTTACAATAGGCAACTGACCACTGTTCCTGTGCTCACTGACATAGGAATGTTGAAAAGTAGGGAGTTTCTATGACTTACATCCTTAAATAATTAATTTTAGGATATTGTGGGCTTTACCTCAATGCAAGCTACGGGTCCCGGGCATCCGAGAGCCTGTGTTGATTGGAAAAGGAGTGTGCACACAGCAGGCGCTGATTGTTGGACCGCTGATGAGGTCCATGCATGCCCATTCATTGCACAGAACATAACAAATGCAACTGAATTCACATAAATGCAAGACCTCGGAGAGCTCTTGAACTGTTATTAAGCTGGAGGGTCCTGAACTGGACATTAGCAATTAAATAGCTGTCCCAGGTGCTGAAATGATGTGAAGTCTCTTGCATTTGTTAAGTTCTGTGCAATAAATGGGCTGTGGATGCAGGTGTGTGTGCCACGGATGAAGATTGAGCTACGCAGATTGAGCTACGCAGATTGAGCTACGCTGTTGTCTCTCTTTTCAACTGTTCTTCATTTATTTATTTATTTTTTACAGAATTAATACTGATACCAATGTGAACTGCACAGTCTACCGCAATTTGGATTTTAGTCCATATGGCCCAGCTCTAACCCCCAATTATGCTGACAGATTAGCCAGTCTGAATCTAGCTTAGACTTACACAGCTCTCTTAGTTCTTTCTGATGTGACGTTCACAGTCAATGCAACAGTTGGTGTTTATTTAGTTGTGAAAAATATACACATTTTTAATTAAGACTTCAAAATGATGAAACTCATGGTTTCTCATTACTTGATTAAGTTTGATTACTGCTGTGAATCGACAGGGAAAAATCAGTCTTTTGATTTATCGCTACTACAATTTATATTGCTACTACAATTTAACTTACAACTTATCTGATTGGTCACCAAGTTCTCTGCTGATTTCCGCCCAAATGGCATACTTGCCGTGTGGGTCCTTATGGCAGGTTGTATATAATACAGTGCCATTCCACAAATGGATGTTTTTTTTCATCCATTGCAGTGTGTCACAAAAAAGACGAAAAAGAAGCATTATTTTTAACCAATCAATGGTGTTTAGGGGAAGAACGCTGCCACGTAAGTCGTATAAATAGACACAGGGCGAGTGATTTTTGTTGGGGCTTGGCGACATGGATCTTAATAGACTCATACCTGCATGGGTGATACAGATACGCCTGCAGCCACAGCCCATTAATTGCACAGAATGTAACAAATGCAACTGAATTAACATACTTTCAAGACCCCAGAGAGCTCTTGAACTGTTATTAAGCTGTTCGGAGGGTCCTGAACTGGACATTAACAGTTCAATATATATACGCACACATATATGGGGCTTGGCAACATGGATGATAATATCCTAATACCTGCATGGGTTATGCAGATACAGAACGGAAACCAGGAATATTCTGGAGGCCTTTCAGACTCGCCCAAGAAACCCCAGTGCGGTGTGTCCATTGCAATGATGATGCCTTGTGGAGACAAAATTCTTATGCTACAGCTGTTCTTCCTATGCACCTACCTCTGCCACCATGGTTTACCTATGTTTTATTTTTATGTTGTACTGTATACACCATGTGTACTTTGTACTTTACGTTCAGAGCTCAACATGGGTTGTCACAGTGAACGTTGCCTCTGCTGCCCAGTGGTGCTACACGTCATGTGCTTTGGTCACTGCTTGCTGTCGCAAAGCTCTCACAATATCAGCGCTGATGCTCGCTATCTCGCCGCTCTCACTGCCCCCCTATCCCCTCACTGCTGGCACAAACGCTATGGCTCCATCGCTGCCCCCGCGCTGCGGCCAATTCCTCACTACCCTGCTGTACCATGGAGCTACGATACGACAAGGAGAGAGATGTTTGTTCGGGGTGTTGTTCAGGAAGATGTTCGGGGGTTTAAACTTAAGGGAAAAGCCCCACTGTCCACTTACTCTGTCTCCAGCCGTCATACGTAGATCCATGGTGCATGCATTTTGTGGCATGGAGCTATTCCGTCTCTGAGTTTGACGTCATGATCGAATAGTCCACGCGGGTCTCTAGGCTGCTTCAGAGGCTGCGTAAATGAATGGATGGTAATGGGCAGAGATGTCCCAATATGATTTCCTGATACTGCAAAATTTGGTAGTACCAAAACTTTCAGCTGTGCTTTTGCATTTAGTATATGCACTATGAGCCTGGGTACACACAATTATTTTAGACATTTTAAATATATGATTTCTAGGTCAATCTAGTTCACCTTTATTTGTTCATGAATTATTTAAAAATCATTAGAATGCATGAGTTAGCTTTTTTGCAAAAAACAAAAACAGATTACATATAGTTGTCTGGTCTAAAGACTTTGCAAGACTTTCAACTTTGAAGAAAAAAGGGAAGGTGCACAGTTTGCACACTAAGGGTTGGATTGTAAGTGGCTATAAAGTACAAAGTACTAAAAACAAATGTGTCTGGAAAAAACAAATAAATCTAACGACCCTGTTTTGAGAAAAGTAAGGAGAAGAAGTACAGATATTTTTGTTAATAATCTACTGAGTGCAAGTAAAAAGTAATTAAAGAAAAAAGTACTTCAAAAAGTACAGATACTTGAAAATTCTACAAAATACTTAAGTATTTGTACTTCGTTACTTGCCATCCTAAACTCTGGCTATGGCAGAGTTTAGGATCAGGTGCGTAGGAAGAAATTAGAAAACAGGTGGGCCCACGAAATTTGAAAAGTGAACTTGCCCAACACTGCACGTTGGTGCATAGTCTGCTAGATACAGTGAAATATGAGCATTTGTTCAATTTTAGCTGTAACTTGCTGTCCATTCATTAACATAGCTCATAAAGCAGGGAGAACATTAAAATAACAGTCATGTTCGTCACAACTCGGAGAACACATAGCTGCATGCCGTGTGGGTGATGCTCTAACCGCCAGTGATAGTCTCTCCCAAGTGTAAGCCGGTGGCGCCCTCCTGTGGCCAGGTGTTTTCCTGGGAGTTTTACTCAGGTTAGTCAGGTAACACTCCCCCCGCTTCTCAGGACCACTTCTGAATTTTGGACACATTTATATATGCAACTATAATCATGAATATAGCTACGAATTATGCTTGCAGTTTATATATTTTGATCAAAATTAAAGTGGCAAAGCAAATTATATAAAATAATATTTTGTATCGCACGGTAACATAACAAGTACTAACTTGGAACATTGGCTGTGTCCGATATCGTTCCCTATCCCCTACTCACCCCTACCCGGATAGTGCACTCACTTGTAGTGCACTCAACAGCAATGGCCGTTTTTGGATATTAGAGTCGGCGCCGTCAAAATGATTATAAAATATAATTATAAGAAATATAATTATAAAATTCAACAATCATTAGAAAAAGTACTTACATTTATAACTATTTGCCATGGTCAGTCACTATTTACTCCCGCCTCACCATTTTTTTGGGGAGTTTTTTAATATATCTCGCAATGCATTATGGGTTATATTGCTCACTACTTTTTGTGGTGCATTGTGGGATACTTTCAGTGCACTATATAGGGTACATGGAGAATTCGGACACCCCTACAAAATGGCACGCTCCCCATATAGTGCACTATGTGGGGGATAGGGAGCGATTTCGGACACAGCCAATGTTTGCTTATACCTCTGCTGACAACCTCCATTGACAAACGTCTGTGGTGCTGTTCTGCATAGAACAGTTACATTTAAGAAGTTCTAGAATCTGTGCCTTAGCTGGCAGATTAAGAATAACAATCAAAACATGATTAACGGTGTGGAAGACGCACGGCAAGTTAAATGTCATTTAGTTTCATATACAAATATGTCCAAAATGGTGAGCAATCCTCTTTGATTGTCTCAGACAATCAAAGAGGCCAACACTGCAGTTTTTTCAATCAAGTTGCCATCGGCAACTTGATTCCGTGGCGTACGAGCATAATTCCATAACAGTTGAATTGGTATCACACTATCTACAATAGATAAGAAGTTAAGAACTGTATAAGTTTGGGAAATTAATTGTGTTTTAAAATGCGTTTAATCTGTGATTGTTGCACTTGTAATTGATCTTTATGTATTGTTTATAATATTGAGTCTCACAAATTGACTCAGAGTTCCTAAGTTCATCGACAATGCACATTGTGCTTGTTTCTTTTTGTGCCTGTTGTGACAGTTTACCTCATATATCGGCATAAATCCTTCTTGACTTGTTTTGAGTAGTGCTACACCGAAAAGGAAGCAATTGTGCAAGAAAGAAGTCAGTTTGTGAACAACGAAACGAGACAAAGCTATAGACAGAGATGGGCAGTAATGCATTACATGTATTGTTAACGTTTTTTATGTGCTTTTTTACTTTTGGAGTACATTTTTCACAAGTTCCTTTCTAAGTAACTTGTGGTGAAATTTGAGGTGAAAACTACTTTTTACTGCAATGTCAGCAATTCAGTTACATTAATTTGGCCTTTAGCGACGCCCGTTGGGAACTGCCGCGCTCTCTCTCTCGATTTTTCTCTCTCTCGGGTGCTCTCTCTCTCGCTCTCTTTTGGTCTCTCTCTCTCTCCTTCTTGGGCGCTCTCCCTCTCGGGTGCTCTCTCGTTTTACATTTTGAAAAGAGAATTCATCCTAATTTTTTTTTTTACTGAAAGTTACTTTTTTTGAACTTTTTGAGTACTTTTTTACTTTTACTTGACTAACTAATTGGATGAGTACTTTTTACTTTTACCTGAGCAATACTTTGCTGAGCTAACAAAACTTTTATTTAGTAATTTTTATGGCTACTCTGCCCATATCTGGCTATAGATGAAGATTGATACTTCACTCAAAACAGATCAAGAACGATTTAGACAATGATTCGAGGTAAACTGTAATCTTGTCTGAGTATAGGCAACTGTAAATAACTTTTGAAAACCTTGTGGTATTAGAGTTAGATCTGTAGGCTTCCAGATGTAGGTGCTAACCTCTGGTGGTGGGACTACCGTCTACCACCGTATGAGAAGATTTCTAAAATCAGCTGAAGTCTAAAAGGCTTCACACACAATGAACCGGCATATAATAAAGGATGATAACATTATCTTTATTTAGTATCTCTATTTTTCATGAATGGGACATGCAATTGTCCAATTAACACATCCAAGGTGATATAACACAACTGGCAGCAGTGCTGGACTGGCAATAGGGCACCCCGGGCATTTGCCCGGTGACCTGATGGCTTGTGGCCTGTCAGGCCTGCAGATGTTTTTTAACAATGTTCAATGTGTTTTTCCAAAAATGTAGTAATCTCCCCAGACTGGCAGTATGTGTATTGTAGATTTTGGCCTCTCCTTCGTGACATTTGCGAATGTCACTTTTCTGCGAAGTCCCTTGTTCAAGTCTCAAGTCTTCTTGGGCAAGTCAAGTCCCAAGTCAACTTCTAGTCAAGTCATCATTAACATGGTGTAATTTTAGCTCCAGAATCAAGTCAAAAGCAAGCAATAGCTTTGGTTTTATAGATTTACAGATTCTGGAGATAAAATTACAGCATGTTAATGATGACTTGACTTGGAGTTGACTTGGGACTTGACTTGACTTGCCCAAGAAGACTTGAGACTTGGACGAGGGACTTGGTCTCATCTCTGTTAACTAGTAAGTTAACACATAAAGTTTTCCAAATCAGTAATCACATTAGTTACAAGTCACTTACCCTCTGGTTGAACTTACTTAAACATCACCGAATGCTCCTAATTTGCCTATACATTGAAAGATACAACATTTCATTACATTATGTGATGTGAAGTTTAATACCTGCTTCCAATAAAGTGAGTATTGGCACAAATAGTAGAAATGGTGAAATATGATGAACATTTTCTGCGGGTCTTCAAAGTCTTAAAATAAACCAATGTACGCAGTAGTTACCGTTTGTCGGCCAATGTTTGCATGATGTTTATGTTAAAATATTTCAAAATATATTGATACAGCTCCATGTTTCAGCAGCATATGTATGAGTGAAGTATGGTAATATTTGGTAAAATTCCTCTTAGTGACGTACCTCCCTGTATTTCCCAACACGGACACACAGCGGGACTCCGAAGAAGCTTCCGCATGAGTCGAAAGGATCGTCACAGCTCCTCCGGAGAAGGCTCGGAGGCCGGAGACTCCGAGTACCAGACCTACGAAGAGGTGACGCGTTACCAGCAGCGTCCGCACGAGAGACCCCGTCTGGTGGTGCTCATAGGCAAGTAGTAGAATGACCACGCAAATCAAATCAAACTTTATTTATATAGCACCTTTCATGCAGAGCAATTCAAAGTGTTCCACAGCAACACAACAAAACAAAACAACAATTAAAGGAACAATTCACCCACAACCTTCCCGACCGATTAAAAAGCAAGCATACACACATACATATACAAGGGTACCAATACACACACACACACACACGCAGGCAATGGAGTTGTCAATAAAATTATAGACATGGCTTGGTACCGAGGATATACAGCAGGAGGAAACACTGGAGTTAAAAGCTAGGTTAAATACATTTGTCTTAAGTTTCCTCTTAAAAACTGTCAACTGTTTCTGCGGCCCTGAGGCTCTCCGGCAGGCTATTCCACAGACGGGGGCCATAAAAACTAAATGCGGCCTCTCCATGTGTTTTGGAGCCAACTTGTGGTAAGGTGGTACCGGAGGACCTGAGGGTCTGGAGGGGCCGATATGGTAAAAGCAAGTCTGATAAATATGAGAGGCCAGAACCTCTGTGGTGGCCAGAGAGAGAAATGGTGGAACTATTGCTATGTTCTTAAGATGGTAGAAACCCACCTTAGTTATTTTTTTTTATATGCGGGATGAAATTTTGATCCGAGTCGAGGATCACACCACAGATTGTGTGGAATTTAGTACATGAAGTTTTGGTAAAATCTTCTCTCTCTGGTCTTCAGGACCGATAAGTAAAACCTTGGTTTTGACCTGGTTGAGCTGCAGGACATTTGCTGCCATTCATGACTTGATGTCTGAAATGCAGTTATAAAGGACATCAATTGGGCCTGTATCGTCAGGAGACACGGCAATGTACAGCTGTGTATCATCTGTATAACTGTGGAAGTTGATGCCGTGTCTCCTGATTACGTCCCCCAGGGGAAGCAGGTACAGGTTGAAGAGAGCTGGTCCTAAGATTGACCCCTGAGGGACGCCGTACTTTATGTCATACTCATGAAAGGATCGTCATATTTGACTTTGAGACCACTGGCCTAGAACATTAGTGTCAACCAACGGATTACGGGCTGCTGTTCTAAATCACTTTGGTCAACCGTGGTTGTTTTAAATGTGCTCTATAAATAAAGGTTGAGTTGAAGTTTATTTTCACATGTATTCACCATCAAGGCTCCCTTGGGGCGCGCATCAACGAACTCAAGCAAAAGGTGATTGCAGAGAATCCACACCGCTATGCCGTGGCCGTACCACGTGAGTTTTGCAAATCACACAAACAAGCTCACAGGTGGAAGAGATATTCCAGCTATAATAAGGTCTTATTGTAGGTCTTTCCTACAATAATGCATCCCTACATTATGCCAATGTGAATGATTATTATTACCTGCTCCGGGGCGTAGCCGCGAAGATGGTTATGTTTTTAGCCACATTGGTTTGTGCCCAAGTTGTGCACAGATCTGGATGAAATTTTGCAGAGTTGTTGGAAATTACAAACGAAAGAAGTGATTCAATTTTGGTGCATTTCTGTAGCCGATAAGTAATATAATCATACTTGATCACCAACTTACCGATTGATCGCTGTGCGTTCACGTGACTAGACTTCCGGGTCCAGGGGCCGGAAGTCTAGTCACACCACAGTTGCAGATTATGTCCAAGATCCAATTATGCATATGTTTGCATTGTGTGCATTTACAGACCTAGCAATTGATAGCTGGCTGTAATTATTTCCTAGACACCACCCGACCAAAGAAACCACAGGAGAAGGAAGGTGTGGAATATCACTTTGTCACCAAACAGCAGTTTGATGCCGACATTCTCAACAACAAGTAAGTCAGCCTCAACTCTATTACACTTTTACAAATTTTGAACAGATTGAACAGCCCTTAAACAAGTCTAGGCTTGTTTAACTTTAATTTGGAGAATTTCCAGATGTTGCATTCCCCACAACCAACTGCTTATATACACTGTCCTAGGCACAGACATTTCCAGTCAGGGTGGCACTTTCCCCTAGCAACTCCCCGTTGCTATGCTCCTGTTGCATGGTGGGAACCCACATCATGTGCTCTCTCTTATCCAATCATATGCGTTGTGTGATTCTAATGCAGCAACATCTGGTTCGTTTCACACTCGCTTCAGTAACAGAGATTGAAATACTTGACCAGACATGGTAAAATGGGAATGGAAAAAGTTAAAAAGTGTCAAAAGTCAAAACTGAGTATTGCCTGATCCCTTTCTACATGGCCAGGTTCATTGAGCACGGCGAGTACAAGGAGAATCAGTACGGGACCAGCATAGAAGCCATTCGCTCTGTCCAGGCCCGCAACAAAACCTGCCTAGTGGACGTCCAGTCAGAGGTAGGAAGACAGCTTTCTGACCGCAGTCATTGGCTGTGTCCGAAATCGCTCCCCCATATAGTGCACTATATGGGGTGCACGCCATTTTGTAAGGGTGTCTGAATTTTCCATGTACCCTATATAGTGCACTGAAAGTATTCCACAATGCACCGCAAAAAGTATTGAGCATCGGATGTACTCTAGATGAAGCAGTATAACCCATAATGCATTGCGTGACATTTTAAAAACGACCTAAACTTTAAAAGAAAATGGCACAATGGGATTAAATACTGACAGACTGGCAAATCATTATACATGTAAGTACTATTGGCTTTTTCTGGTGATTGTTGAATTTTATAATTATATTTTTTTATAATTATATTTTATTCCCAGTTGGTAAAATGATGAAGGTTTTATTGTGACATCGGGGGCTGTGTGATTTTGCTTAAAAAATAAAATTCCAATTTCTATCTTTGGAACCTCGATTTCAGATTCATTTCCGATTTTTTTTGTATTATTATTATTTAAAATTTTGCAAACTGTGTCCCCTTTTGGTAATGAAGTACAGATATCTCTGACATGTGATTCGTAGAATTATGCTTTTAAATGTGACTGTACCCTGTTGCTCTCAGGCTCTGAAGAGACTGCGCACAGCTGAGTTTAAGCCCTTCATCATATTCGTCAAACCACGCATTCCTGAGAGCAGACGCCGCCGCAGTGCTGCCACCTCGCCAGCAGGGGGCGAGCACGGCCGTCCTACAGTAAGTACTTGGCAGAGTACAGTACATATGTAATGGCTGTATTGGTGATATGGGCTTAATTTCCACATAAAATGTGAATAAATAAATGTATCAGGCTACATAAAACTTGTCAGTTAGTGTAATTTATACCAAATCATGCATTTTTCTGTAGTGAAATTATCCAAATAAATTCATTTTCAGCAGTACACTGGGCAGGCTGCGGTATCAGCAGCTGGAGCCCAGTATAGAATGCTGACTGTGTATTTACGAGCCACAATGGGTCATTTAAAAAAAAAAAAGTTTTTTTTTTGGGTGCAAGCGCCGTTTTTTCATTCTTTATTGAGAGAGATACTGACAGGATTAAATCGGAAACTGGGATGAAGAGTCGGGGGGAGATATTGCAGAAAAGCCAGACAGGGGATTTGAACCTGCGGCACTGCTCGACCTATGGTCTGGGGGATGCACTCTCTACCTGCTCGGCCACGGCGCCCCCCACCCGACAATGGGTTCTTTGACCAATGGCCTGGGCCAGGAACATTTAGACACACAATGTACTTTATCAAACTGGGGGAATTGCGTGCATAAATAACAGACTCAAATGAAGTTACATAGTTGAAAAAAAATAATCAACATTTACAGCAAAAACAATCTCTTCCAATGTTCAAAACGTATTCATACTCAAATACATGCTCAATATTTTTTCATTGTTTTAAGCCCCCCAAAACACAGAGAGATTGAAATAATCAACATACAAAGTTATATTGGCCCAACCAAATACTATTATTATAATACTAATATTTTGTGTTTACGGGAGACCCATCAAATGTGTAGTTTGCCCGCATACGCCCCACCCTTTCTGAAATGTACTTAACGGAACGTCAACACCCATGCCGACCTCACAGGTATTGTGGTGAAATAAAACAGGACAGCAACAAAACATTAATCTGTGCATTTTGCCAATACACTGGCAATGAAATGAATAATTAATAACACTCTGTACTAATGAAGTGGCTGTGTTATTGGCTTCATGTTCAGTAGCACAGTTTTGGAGGGATGGACTATAAGGTTGCTGAAAAACTATAGCTTAGTATTTAACCCTTAGTATTTAAGTTGAATAGTGTAATGGCAGCTCAGATAAGGTGTCCACGTAGAGCAAATGAGGAGTCTTGACACTGGAATATGTCTAGAGGGTTCATTTATTAAGCTATACTGGACATTAGCCGGGTATCGGCTAGCTAAGCTAAGCTATGAGCTAAGCAGGAAAACATGGCCGAACACCACACATAAGGAAGAATCACTGATTTATAGCTGATGGGAGGGGACATCCGATGATGTCACAGCTTGTAGCCAATCAGGACAATGGAAGCGTGACTCTACAAGTCACATTCCCATAACAAGAACCGACTCGGCCGATTTGCCATCATTCGACGCAGACATGCGCGGGCATTAGACATAGAAACGAGCAAGGCGGTGGACGCGGGAGATGAAATAATTGAACTTCGACGTTGCGCCGCATGGGAAAGCGGTGCGAGCTGTGCATCGCGCCTTCACCTATCCCTGTCTGGCTCCGCCACCCCTCACCTTCTCTCTCTATTCTCGTCTGCATTCCATTCCATTCAATCAGAATAATGAAAGCGAATCTGTCACCATCTAGGTTCTATCGCTTTGTTCAACGGAGCCCCTGAGAGCCGCGCCTCCGGGGCTCGCAGCCCCAGGCGAGAGTGGGAAGGCACTGTTAGCCAGTACCTCAATCCTGACCCCCAGCTCTTGGGTTTGCGATGTCCCCCTATTTGATATTTAGATATTAAGGACCAGGGCTCAAATCAAGCGTGGAATCCCCCTAGACTCCAAGCGAGGTCGGGAGCGGACTTGGCCTGATGGCTGATTTCCACAAAGGTCTCAGATCAGCAAGAAATACACAAAACAGAAGAGTGCTGTGGTTGCTAGAACCGCAAGATATTAGTCTTATCATGTTTACCCAACGAGTCATGGTTTGCTGAATACACATTGGATCATTTACCCAAATCATCAAAAGGTCATCTTACCAGGTTCTCCAATGATCAGACGGTGTGGATGTATTCACCAGGGTTTATTCAGGATACTTCAGGACAATTCAATTGGCACAGGCAGTTACAAAGTCGGACACCCATCGTCCTTCCACGGCACCAGCATCAGAGACTCTCTGGCTCACTTCCCTGTTCCGCCACTACCTAACGTTTTTAGGCCCACCCCCTTTTTGTGGTTAGCAAATGAAATGGCTCGTCACGTAGCCCACGCATACAATAACACCAGCAGGTGTCCGTCTGCCCCTCGCATTTCAGACGAGGTCAATGAGATTATTACTGGTGTTATTTACCAGACGGACTTTTGGTTGGCCTTCGGCCACAACAGTGCATACACGGACTCAGGTCTATGATGCTTTCTAAGATTGGAATTGAGACACAGCATAACTCTGGGTTTCTCCCAACCAAGGAGGAGGATCTACAGGAGATGCGCCAGTCGGCTCTACACATGGAACAGCAGTACGGTGCCCTGGTGGACCGCATCCTCATCAAAGAGGACATGCCCAGTGCCTGCTCGGAGCTCAGAGGCATCTTGGAGAGGCTGGAGAGAGACACCTTCTGGGTGCCAGTCAGCTGGGTGAGGACCTAATAGGGACAACCTTAGTTTCTGCCAGGAACTCCGGCACATCGCCCATTACCTCTGTGGTTCCTAATAGTTTCCTTTTCTTTATTTTCCCCACCAACTCCCACGCTTGTCTGAAGACATGAGAATATTTCTCTATGGCAACCAAGTCTTCATATTGGAAACCAGAGTGGAGTTGATGTAGCATCGTCAGCCTGGTCCCCTGAAGTTGAAGGGTTTTTGCACATGTGTCCAGGTTTCGCTTGAAAGAAGTTCTTGATACAAGAACTTCCTTCACATTCTCCGTCAAAGACCTGTTGGGCTTCCATAATAAGCACGCACATCATGATATTGCATCCATTCTCATTGTTTTTTTTTATGTGTATTATTTCCAACATCATGGGTTGTTGCTGCAAACCGTTGCCGAAACACTTTCAGAAATGCTGCCCCATAGAATGACTTGCATGTTCTACATGGTGTCGGGTTCTGTAGGAAATCGTAGACACAAGGAGAATGAAGTCTCCCTGGATTCCATACTTTTGGAGAATTTTTAACAAGAGTGTTCTGCAAGAAAAACCCACCACCTTAGCTCTCATTCTGGGTGAGAGGGGCGTGTCTACTGAAATGGTTGGGATGACTGGACTAGAATGGACAGACAACTTTGGTCGTTGTGTGTGGGGTTTTGGAAAAGGAAATCACGTATTCAGTGGGGGCACAAAAGACATGGTGCCTTTTCTGAAGCACGGAATATGCATCAACGCTCATATTCAAAGGATTTAGAAAGTGGCCTGGTGAGGCGAGCATGGACTGCGAGAAGACAACCCTCATCACACATATGTGATGGGAAAGGTGATCATTGACTTTTTGAAGAACGCTCTGAAAACGAAAAACGAACGAAAAACGAACCAAAATTCACCCTATGTAGGGCTGTGCGATTTTCACGAAAAAAGAAAATCCCGATTTCTGTCTCTGAAATCTCAATCTTAGATTTTGATTCGATTTTCTGAGGAAAAGAAAAAAAAATCCAAGACTAATTTAACCAATCACAAATGTTATTATTTTTTAAAAACTGTTATTTTAAATGTATTAGGTTTTGACATCACTCAAAATATAAAGGTACTGCTAACCCCATGACCCAACAAAAGTTAATCTTAATTTATTACCAAACTAATTCATTCAAAATAAGTCATAGTTTTGCCATATGAACGGTTGAATTACACTACTTAATTGGAAAACCGATTTGACAAAGTACATTTTCTCTGAAAAGATAAATCCAATTTCGATTTCAAATCGCCCAGCCCTACCCATATGTTTTGGTTCCATCATGTTGCATACAGATTGCTGGTGAGGTTCCTGGATAATTAATTGCTCCTGTGCTTCGGAGTACTATTTTAGCAAAATGGACGTTATTTGCTTGATACAAAAGATTAACAATATTTTGAAAAATAGTTATTTTTCTGAGCGAATGCACCCAACACATCACCCCCGATGTCAGTGATGAATATGTCTTTTTGTTACCAACTTACACTTAAAGCAGTTTGACTCAGTGGATTGGGGAGTGAGAAACAGTTCAAAACATGTTATTCTCCCGAATCAAAAGAAGAAAATAATGTTGTTGTTTTTTTTACTTACTCGATGTGCAGGAGGCATACACAATACATAACAAACAGGTTCACACAACTAAGAATGTTGTAGTACAAAGTCTTTTTGTACGGGCATGGAAAGGTATACATTCTAAAATGGGATATCAATCATTACCGTAAAAACCAGCCCAAAACCTAAAACAAACCCTAATCCCAAACCATAAAACGTAAATCTAAATTTACCCATAATTAATCCTATTAAAATACCATTTTGGAATATGAATCTTTTGGAACGGTGGGCTGTTCCTTCTTATCATCATCATCGTTTTAACATCCGATTTCCAGGAACTACTGGAATGTAAGGAAGAATATATTAACAGTAGGATCTACATTTCTGGACATACTACCCATTTCACCTTGGTGTCATATTCATCGATTATCAAATTAATTGGCAATTTGTTCTGTAAATCAAATAATCAGAAGTGATTAATTGATTCCTGGTTTGGTCCGACCTGCACTCAAACGTAATTAATATGTTGTCAATGGCAGTCTCCATTCCTAGTGAAGTACTTAGATGGATGACTCATGGAATGAGAATAAGTGGCAGGAGAAACCCCCCCGGAATGTGACCAAATTAAAGAAAAATTACTATATATTCCTTTAAACTTTAAAGGATAAGCCCACACATACCAACGACCCCATCCACGTAACACGTGCACACATACAACTTCCTCAGTTCTCCTTATAAAATGTGACTTGATTCAACATTGTGCAACTGTGACTGAGTGCTGAACTCTATGTGCACATGGAATGCTCGGGTGTTTTTTTTTTTCTATGAGTGAAAACCAAAACCAAAAGACTCGATACGCCACGTTTCACATGCACGAGAGCAAAATGTACATATTGTAAATCTTTGTTGTGTGCCAATGATTTTGAAAACTGAATGCTATGTGGTTATCTTTGCCTTCACCTGGTATCTTGTGTGTGTGTGTGCCTGTCGGAAGGCGGCCATTTTATGAGTTTCATAACTAGTGTGAACACTGCGCATGTGGATTCAGTGTGACGGCTGGGCGTGTGTCTGTAGCCCGACGTCCCAATAGGCCGTCATGAAGATGCCGACGATCAAACGTCCAAATGATTTCTGTTTTGTCAACCTAATTTAATGCCCTGCGACACATTTTTCAGAAGTTAAAATATTTATGAAGACAACTTTTGGCAAGTTCACTATGCCCTGGGAGTTCTTTGCGTAGTGCCTATTCTATGCTAATGTGCCAGCAATGGCGGGGATGTCTGATTAATTATATTGTTTTGGGTTTTTTTTCGGGGTTTTTTTTGGGCACAAGCGCCATTTTTTCATTCTTTATTGAGAGAGATAGTGACACAGCGCGCCCCCGATTTATATATTGTTTTTAATGTGTAAACCTTGATCGACTATCACAGATCACGGTAGTTTACATACAGAATATGCGGGTTGCCGGGTTCTTTTCTGCACCTCTGGCTGGGGGCCGTCTCATCTTGCCCATGAAGCCTGCATCCTGGTTGGCCTTTGATCTCTTGTGAACTTTGAGTATGTAAGGCTCAAGGTTTTCTGAGCATGTTCCTCAGCGAAAACAAGATGTTAAGCTAAGCCATATTCTCTCTTAGATCGGTAAGCAAAGTGTACTGCCGTACTTGGAAATTAAACCCTGCTGTCTGTCACTTCATACTGGAGTCGGTCCGGCTGGTGTACCTCGTTAGCCGGGCGAGCCAGAGCCAGAGCCAACGCATCGTCCACGCATCGCACATCGCTAGACGCTGCATAGTTCGTTCTAATCGTGTGCGATGTGTGGACGACTCGTTGGTTCTGGCTCGACGGACCTTGTGGATGGAAATTGATTATTTTTTCTACAACGAACCTCAATGGTTGTCGGTGCATCTGCAAGGTAATTTAACCAGCGGCGTATTGGGACATGGGCTCAATGCATGGACCCCGCCTACGTGTGTCTGTGCAGCCAAGCACATGAAAGCACTGGCTGGAGTGGTCATGTGATTGTTGTCATGTGTATGCGCGTCGTGTGAGCCAATAAAGCTGTTGTGTTTACCTGTGTGTAAGACTGTTGAAGTGTCTTCTGTTTACATTCAATATTGCAATCCCACAACAGGATTTCATTCATAGTAGAGCTGAAACGACAAACACAAAAAAACAAAACTCAACCATAAGTATCTCACGTCGATTAATCGCGCTAAAGCACACTGAAATATGTTCTTCTCTGATGTTACCAGAGGTTATTCATACCCCTTGTGCCTGCGTGTGCACTCACTCTGCATGCAGTGGTACTTTGTAAGCATAGCTTTGCCCTATGCACCCAAAAAGGGGTAAAGATACAAATCAGCTAACCATCATTGAATGCGATTGTGACATCACAATGGCAACAGAAGGAGTCACACAGAAATCTTTTTTTTTTTTTTTTGCTTTTAATGGTGAGGTATAATACTGTCAACGACGTCTTTTTAACATGTGGAATACCAAGCCTGAATGATTTTAAAAAATAAATCTCAGTCTTTGCCTGATTCTGTAAAATCAGGAGTTGTATTTTGTTGCACACGGTAGAGTACATCGGGTTGAGAAACTGGGCCCTGGACGACAGTTGGGCCCAGACTCCCGACAAGGTCTCACAGTTCATTTATTAAACCATACACACCGTCTCACACAATACATGCACCACCTCAGTTTTGTATAAAACAAGTGATTGGAAAATATGATTGCTGTGGGCTGACAATACCGCAATATGTAATATTTGGCTCTCCAATAAACAAAGCGCTATTGGGCCATTTTCAGCGATTCCACTCGCCAGTGACACTGCCAGGGCTTTGAACCAATATTTTTTCCCTATCGGTTTGTTCCGATAAGAAACAGAATTATAACATTTCTGGTTATGAGTTCCACCAATGAATTGACGTTCCTGAACCGGTTAGAATAGAAACAAAAAAATATTGTTCCCGGAACGGATAATTTCGTTCCTTGTCAGCTTGGCACAAGTTGTGCCAGGCTGACTGTTGTGCCAGTCTCTCGGGGCACACGCCGGTGCGGTGGGGCAGGGGGCTGGGAAGGGAAGGCGCACGGCAGTGTTTCAACAAAAACTTTGAGGAACAAAATAAAACCGGTATTAACCAGTTACCTTTACAGTTACCTTTTTTTTTAAATTGAACGTTCCTGTTCCGGAACATAAAAAATGATAACGTTTCCGTTTTCATTCCTTGAACCGGTTTAAAGCAGGGCTTTGAACCAATATTTTTTTTCCAATTGTTCCGTTCCAAACAGAAACAGAATTATAACTTTTCCGGTTATGTGTTCCACCAATAAATTGACGTTCCTGAACCGGTTAGAACGCAAAAATATTGTTCCCGGAACTGTTAATTTCGTTCCTTCGACTGAAACGCAGTGTTTTAATTCAAGTCGAAAGGAAAGGACAGTTTAATGACCGGTGTAAACAGATCGTCGAGGTGCCAGACTAACTTGGGGCCAGCCAATCAGAGTAGCCCAGGCGCCGTGAGCGAGACTCGTGTTGCTGCGGCAACGCCAGACGTGTGTGCGCGTGTGTGTGCATGTATGCGTGCGTTTGGTCTGTTGTTTAATGTCCTTGCATTTGTCGACTTATTTCATACTGTTCAGTACGGCCACCGCAGTCGCTGCACATCCACGCCAACTCGTTCTCCGTGTGTGTGTGCGCGCGTGTTTGTCTATGAAATATCACAGATATGAAATAGAAAAGAAACATTAGACATTATCGTAGCCATGCACCGGAGCAAACGTAAAGATAGTGGTGAACCAACGCCAAAATCACCCCGTGGGTCTTTCTAGACGTATTATATTTGTGCAGGAACACTCGCGTCGGGGACAAAACTAGCAGCAGCACTGCATGATGGAAGTCGGCGAGTGCGCGCGGGTGTGCATGCGCCGGTGAAGTTGGCGCTCACATCCAAAATTCTGCGGATGGGTGCCTATTTGCGCGTAAAGCGAGCAATAATGGGACCATACTTCTAACTTCATCTGTCTACCTGGGCATTCATGGGACAGACACGCACGCAAGTCAGCGAGCCGTTGACACGCCCATACGTGGCAAACCATTTAGGTCTGCGCAGGGGGGTGATTATATTTAACACATACAGTGTTGTGCAGGTGAGTTTGCTTTTCAACGCCGTGTTTCAACGAAACTTCGAGGAACGGTATTAACCGGTTACCATTATTTTAAAATGCGTGTTCCTGTTCCAGAACATAAAAAATAATAACATTTCCGGTTTCGTTTCTGTTCCCTGGAAAATACAAAAAGTTCCCGGTTTTTGTTCCTTGAACTGGTTCAAAGCCCTGGTTCAAAGCCCTGATTTTGATACTTTTGAATTGGAACAGCAGTATGCACTCAAGGTATTCGCTGAAGTGCGCGACTTGGAACAGACCCAGACAGGAGAGAGGGGGAGAGAAAGAGAGAGGGGGAGAGAGAGACGGGAAAGAGAGGACTTCAGCCAGAAGCCCCCCCTCCATGAAGGGACAGACTCTTGTTTCTTTTTGCCGAGCCAAATATTGCAGTTGCTGCTTTGGAAGACGTACTGTCGCCATCAGGCCTCACCGCCAACCATCGTTGTGTGGCGCAACACCACACAGAAGTTTTGCTTCTCCACAAACACACACACACGACACAAGGCAGAAAAGAAAATCTTGATTGCCCCCTTAAATGTTGAAGCTACAAAAAAAACACCTTACTACATAAGCTGGCTATGAGTCAATATGTAATTTGACAAAGGTATTATAATGATATTCAAAGTAGTAATATTCAGTAGAAAAATACCCAGCATTGTCCATTAATCTCTGATCTGTGACCACGGTGTAGAAAACACGATAGATTGCTCTGCGATACGATTCACACCCTCGACGCGCTTTCGGCGCCGAGCGACAAAGAGAAAATGTCTTTGCTACAACAAAATAGGCTACTCACATCTGGCTTCACGTCGATGGTCCCGCCCGGCCGATCTATTTCGATCTCCGACTTAACCGGCTTGCAACTCAAGAAGGGAACATGCTACAAAGTAGACGGTAGTTGACATTAAACTCCTAAACTTTGGCTTCAACAGTAACTTGGATGAACGAAAAATCATTCATGTTCGTCAACCATTGTATGCGTGTCTAAGTTACCTTTAAGGTCCACATAATATTTTCCACTGACACCACCATTATGTGGCACAGCCATTAAACGAATGAAAGTTAAGAAGTTGAACGTCAACTACAAATGAATGTGTCTTACTTGCCTTGCCTCTCTTGAGTTGTATCAAAAAATCGGTGGCGGCAATAGTGTGTTGTTGGGATCGCTGTGGACATGCCACATCACTATGCAGACTTTCACAGCTCGTATCACAACGATGTGTAACTCAAGTCACAGGACATCATGGAAAGTCATTGTTGTTAGTTGAAGAGGAGAGTCTTGTGTTTATTTTGACATACTGTCATCATTACACTACGGCAAAACAGTTGGGGATGTTGGGTTGCATCTTGGTACATGAAGTCGATAAGATTACTTGGACTAAAGGACCCTGACATAACATTAGATGGTCTAAGTAATGAAGGGGGGCCCATATGTCCCACTTTCTAAGGTGTCCCACGATTTTGGGGTATCACCCAGAGAATAGATCGTGAAGATCATGAAAAATATTGTGTACCACATTTGGTTTATTAAATTTATTTGAAAGAGTGTTTCCATATAAGTGGACAATAGGAGGCAGGTAAATATTACGGAACCCTTAGGGGCCGTAACTGATGCCAATACTGAAACTTTTCACCACAGTGCTTAGTTTTATGTAACACAGTAACTGTGTTAGGACACGCTTTGAGCGTAAGCACCATAGGACTCTCCTCGTCAAGCAGTTGTTGAGTTACAGGCCGTTGAATGGTCAAGTCGGAATAGTGAAATAAGCAGAATACTAATGACCCAAAAGGGTCTGGAGGGTGTGGCAACTTCACAAGTTAGAGGGAAGCTTGGACTGTGTGTGTTCCGTCTCTGCCGTTTTGGAAGCTGATGAGTGTTGGGGAGACAGCTGGGCACTGGCTTGCAGCTGGCTACTGCCACATGCGGGCGTTCCCTGCTCTTTGTGAGTCGTAGCTAAGCACGACCCTCCTCCGCCCGACGCCACAGCCGGTGAAGCGGCCATTCCTAAAAGCCCGCCCTGCGGGTGCGGCGTAGCGCACTGTGAGCCTGAGATTGTCGGTATTTCCTGACTGTGTATATCCGCGAGAGCCACCCAGGGACGGTGGGGAGTCAACAAGGGGCCGTAGAAGCCCGCAGCAGATGCAGGGGCCGGGTCCATCGGCGTGACCATTGAGTGTGTCGTCCTCACCAGTGCGGGGCTCTGCGCACTAGGAGTGAGCACCGGCGGGGTGCAACACGGGGAGCTATCTTTAGAACCGTACTGGGCCAACGCGCCGAGAGCGGAATGTTCTGGGAGAACCTGGGGTAGAAAAGTCCCAGAGTGGAGACTTGTCAGGCTATGTTGAGAAGCCGCCAAGCTACCTCCCGCACTGGATCCTTCAAACAGTCGCTCGGCCTGTGACTGAGGCCCACCACCTCCGGCTGCTTGAGCGTGGGTAAGGAACGCAAATGGACTATTGGAAGCGCTAGCCGTCCGCTCGTGACAGGTTGCCACCTGTTGTACACCGACGCTGCTACATGCCGGCTGCTGAAGCTGGCTTAGAATAGGATTGACGCAACTGGAGATGAGCGGGGTGATGGCGGACGGGAAGGCAGGGTTGGAGGGTCTGGTAGTCATCTTTGCTACTGGAGGACATGGCGGCAGGTGGAAAGAGTCCGTCAGCTGGGGATGATGGAGCTGGGCAGTGCACGACACAGAGGAGAGAGATACCTGGCTGGTGGGAAACGTGGCGAGGCTGCAATGATGTGAATACGGCTGGTGGACGGACTGGGGCAGCGGCGCAAAGGGCTGCGAGGCAGTAGTGAAAGTGGCCTTTGAGGGGGCCGTGGGGGATGTGGTAGTGTGAGCCGAGACTCTGGGTTGTCCGAGGGATGTTGATATGGGAGCAGCGTTGGTGCTGGGAGGGAATCCCGTGCCACCACCGGCAGCCATCACGTTGCTGATGTGGAATCTTCCTCCGCTGGTGTCCCTGAAGGAGCCGGAGCCTTGCAGGACAGGAATCGTGGACGGGTGGAAGAGGATGGGAGGAAGCTGAGGATGGTGAGCCAGGGCGAGGGCGAGCGGAGTGGTCGCTGCCGCGGCCTGCAGCGGGGCTTGGACCAGCGGTGCCCAGATGACCGACGCAGAGGTCGGGGATGCAGGGATGGGGCCGAGGCTCTGAGCGGCGGCGGCAGCGCTCTGTATGAGCTGGGTACACTGGGCCATGTCACGGTCGTGTTGGACAATCCGCTGGATGATCTCGGTCTCCTGCAGGTTATGAGTGCCTGAGCTTTGATGGTGTTGGACTTTGTGTTGGAGCACGGAGCTTCTTTTACCTGCCGATGGTACAAAATATTAGGGTACACAGAATTCACGTTTTTGTTTCCTCTGTTTTGAGACCACAGTTTCGTATAATCTCGGTATAATATGGGCATAACTTTAGATTGTTCACAAATTAAAGTAATTCCAGCACCATTTATGAGATTTTCTAATTAGAGATGCACAATATTGTCGTCTCCCAATATTATTGGCCGATGTTTGCGTTTAAAAAAATATCTGAAAAAGATATCTGTATCATGAATCGTGTAGAGAGGAGCATCTTGAGGTGGCTTGGACATCTGATTAGGATGCTTCCTGGACGCCTTCCTGGGGAGGATGTCAGGTCATGTCACACCGGCAGGTGGCCATGTGGAAGGCTATGTCTCCCGGCTGGCCAGGGAACGCTTCGGGATCTCACCAGAAGAGCTGGAAGAAGTAGCCCGAGAGAGGAAAATCTGGGCTTCCCTGCTGCCTCCGCAACCCGATCCAGGATGAAACGGAATGTTTGAACATCTTTGTTTTGCAGCTTGGGAATCTACATCTTCTTCCTGAGGGAAGTAACTCATATTCACCATGCAAAACATTTTCGTATCCTTGGCTGAGATCTTACCAATGCGATCGAGGCGATCGAGGGCGACAGTCTCAAATGCTCTCCTCATCATGGGGTACTCTTCCAGGACTTCATTGAAGTTGTCCACAGACAGGGAGTACAGGCGGCAGTAGTTATCTGCCCGCACGCTGGCAGTTCGTCTGCCTCGAGTCAACAGGCAAATCTCTGCAGTAACAGGAAAACATGGGCAGGGTTGTTTACTTTTCAGAATGACTGGTTAAGGTCATTTTTAATGTGTCTTACAATGCATTGTGGGATATATTTCTTGGACTAGGGTTAATAGATGCTCACTTCTTTTCGCGGTGCATTGCAGGATACTTTGAGTGCACTATATAGGGTACTTGGAGTATTCGGACAACCCTACAAAATGGCATGCGCCACCATATAGTGCACTATAGACTGAATAGAGGGTAATTACGGACACAGGCAATGTTATATTTATTTGTGTGCGCCCATGCCAAAGCTGCACCTCTTCCCTGAAATTGCTAGAGGTATCGCCAAAAAAAGGGGTTGCATATCCGCCCACGTGTGCACCACTTGCGGGGGTGCCCGTGTAAATGCCTGCAACGGATTCGGATAGTCGGCAGGAACATCTGGCAATGTGCCTTCCACAATATAATGTGAACATGTTGGGCTCGCCCCTTGGCCCAGCGATTAAAGGCACTGCTCTTAAAGCCTGCCCCCATTCATTATTAATGGCGATGTGACTTAATATCAGCGGCCAGAGCGCAGCAAGGTCTCAAGTTCTCCTCCAACTCGATGGCTTTTCTGCGATGTCTACCCCCGATCTCTTCGTTTCCGACTTATCAAATGGCGCTTATGCCAAAAGAAGTGAGGTAAATGTAAAATCAACCAAACATTATGAAAGTGAGAGAGCAGACTGCACACATTTGGGGCATCTTAAAGCCTGGTGGGGGGGCCGTTGCAGGTCAAAGCTTGTGACAAAATGAAAATTGTATCGTCTCTCAATACAATAGGGCTGTTGCATGTGACGTCACGGCTTGGCGGCGGCAGACATTTTGCTGGTATCATGTACGGTGATGTATACGTACGGTTAACTGGTATTACTTACCACTTCACGTCCATTATATAGGGGCAACTACAACAAAGTAGTTAGGTTGCCATCTGCTGGCGATTGACAACATATTACCCTGGATTAATCAATAAGAGAAGACCTTTATACGGACAATGTTAAGCAAATATTATATATATATATATATATGTAGCTCTCTGTCTGTCTGTCTGTCTGTCTGACCACGCTGATACCACCAAAATGTGCAACATCCCTATGTTTTGATTTAATTGTGCAAAGATCGCACAACAAAGGGTGCATAAACATTTTGAATCAAGTCGGGTACTGTCCCTTTAACCGCATCAATTCCTCACAGCAAGCATCGGCAGTGTGTGCCTTTTCCCTTCTTCTGTTCTACAGCTTAAAATGGCTGTGCTAATATTCACAGCACAAATGGAAATGTGGGGGGGAGACGTGCCAACTCTC
>OMKY01248563.1:1374-20934 GCA_900302395.1 Bregmaceros cantori | reverse complement strand
GATTGCCTGGTTTAAATACTTGTCACGCCCCAACGCCATTTGTCCCACCTACTGCACGGCGACTGGATGACAACATTTGATTGACATGGTTTTTTTCAACGTTTTTCACAGCTTTTCCAATTGATCTGCACCAGACCCAATTCAGCATCTAGCGATGTGCAATTTGTGGACGATGCATTGGGTCTGGCTTGCCAGGCTAGGGGCACACAAAGAAACACTTGACCCCCTGGGAGACATTCATATTAACCACAGAGCAAAGGGAGCAGCCTGTACAACACCAGGGCAACACAGACACTAAACCCTAATCATGCACCATTAACCCATTCAGTGTCGGTGTGACTTAAGACCGCCGTGGGATCGCTTCCCCTCGTGATAATATATTACACGTCCGCTAGTCCCTGCTCTCTCATCCCACTTTCACACTAACGCGGTCAATAAAATGAGAAAATGGCGCAGCAACCGAAAAAATAACTTAATGAAAAAAAAAAAGGAATCCAATCTGAAATTGAGATTTCAGAGATAAAAATCTGGATTTTTAGCGTCGTTTTTCATTCTTTATTTGAGATAGTGATAGGATTAGCTGAGAAACTGGGATGAAGAGTCAGCGGGAGACATTGCACAAAAGACGAAGAGGCGTCAATGAAATCCCCCAAATATTCAGTGACACAGAAATGAGTCTTGAGGTATGATCTCCCTTAAGTATGGGTTAGAACAATATTTCAATCAATTAATACAAAAATAAAGTGTGATGGTACCTCTAGTACGGGGGCTATTGCAGTAGGGGGCTTCACGCTTAGTCTCTGTGAATGTGTGTTCACTGTTCAGCGGAGGCCAGCCGAGGCCGGAGAATGTGGAGATGTTGTCCGCGCTTGTGTGTCTAGTCGAGGGTGTGTGTAGGAAATATTGAAATCGCCACACCCCTAGTCAACTACCGCAATGCGAGTTGTTTTTTTTTGTTGGATGGTGACAAATCATCAAATCTGAACCACACACAGCTACAATCACCGTTCCGCGTAGCCTGATTGTTCCTGTAGAGCCTGAACGATCACGTGGAATTCTTGGCTGCTGCCATCCTGTTGTTGGGTCGACCTCCGTGATGACTCCGTCCAGCTGGACGCGCTGCGAGCCGTTCAGCTGCTTGCTGGTCAACGACACCTTGATGGAGTCAAACAGGACGGGACCCCCTAGTGGACAGACAACAACACAGCTCGTGGGTACTGGAACGATGGGGCGCCCCCACGTGGAGGATGGGGCTAAATATTTGATATTAGAGAAATTGTGTTTGGTACTTTTTTCCACGGGACTGATGATGATGGGTATATATGAAATAAGTTCGAAAATAGGCCATTTATTGTCAGTGCGCCGTATAGTCCTAACCAATACGTCTAGTGGGCGTGCTGACACAGAAGATTATGTTTAAATCAGGGCTTTGAACCGGTTCAAGTAACGAAAACGAAAACCGGGAACTTTTTGTGTGAATGTGTTCCTGCAGGATTGTTCTGTCCGTTCTGGTTCTATTTCAGGTTGGCTCTGCGGCACCTGATCTGTGATAAGAAAATTAAAAATGAAAAAAAAAAAGAAATAAATAGGCATCAAGCCAACCGCGTCATACTAACGCTGTTTTCTAACTCATTTTCATTGATTTATTTTTAACGTTTTGAGACATTTAAATTTGGATTTTTCTTTAAACTAGGTAAACATTTCGACCACGGCAAATAGTTGTAAATGTGTGTACTTGTGACTTTGTGGTGATTGTTGAATTTTAAACCCTGCCTCCCACAACAGGAGTAGTGTCTTCAGATTCCAGCAATCTCCCCCGGCCCCCTACCTTTCCCCCCACAGGGACGGTTCATCTTTCCCAATCCACTTTCCCTCGCTAAAAGTCGATGTGTTTTTCTCCGTTTTCTCCGAGTTTTCACATTGACAACGCACGCGCGCGTGTGTGTATGTATGTATAATATATATTTGCGTGTGTGTGTCCGTAAACACATGTATATATTATACATACACACAAACACAGACAAACATACGTGACGTTTGAGGTAATTACGCCCACCCCACCTGGTGTGGATTTGAATGAAACAAACATCATGATGAAAAACTTCAGAATGTTCTGAAGACATTGAACTCGAGGGGTTCTGATTGATTTTTAGGTCCAGAATGAAACACTTCACAAAAGTGCTCATATCTCCTAAACTAAGTTTCAAGCAGAAAAAAACGGGTTGGGAACATCAATTTATTGGTGGAACACATAACCGGAAAGGTTATAATTCTGTTTCTGTTCGGAACGAAACGTTTGGGAAAAAATATTGGTTCAAAGCCCTGATTAAAACATTTGGAACTCATTAATTTTCTGACAATGTGGCCCTCTGAGCAAAGTAGTTCAATAGCCGTGGTCTAATGGCTCTGTACTGTCTAAAATAAAATGCATTCATTCAAAGATAATTATGTGAGCAGGGCCTCTTACCCATTCAAAGTTTGAGAATAGGTTGAGATCGTTTCGGCCCCAAGGCCTCCAGTCATTCGCTTTACCAGATAAAACTGCGAGTATGAGCGCCAGCTGTCCTGAGGGAGACTTTGGCTGAAGAAAATGTAATGGTGTTTTTAACCTTTTCACATTAATACATTTGCACTGAAGGTTAATAGTCCACCAATTACATTCTGTATAAACTATATCTAAACTTAACATTGCACAAAATAAGGAACTTCAACGGAACAGAACGTTTTAAAAAATAATTTTGTTTTCAATCCCTGAGCATGACATTACTGGGACTAGGGGTGGGTCGTTTTTGTCATAACACGATAATCGTGGCCCCAAAAAGAAAAGATTGTGATCAAGTACATTTGCATTTTACATTCCGCATGGCTCATGAGAGGTCTGTTAATATGATTTTTGGTGTTTTTTTTAGTCGATTTTTACCTGCGCTGCAAAGCAGGTTATGTTTTTGGTTGTGTTGCCCCCAAGATAACTGATAAAGTCTTGCACGGATCTGGATGAAATTGTACAGAGGTGTTGGAAATGACAAACGGAATAATTGATTAAATGTTGGTGCATTTCTGTAGCCTATAAGTAACATAATCATACATCACAAACTTACCGATAGATCGCTGGCCGCTTAACGCGGTCACATGACCAGACTTCCAGGTCGCAATGGCTGCTGGGAAATGTAGTTGGCTTGTGCTGAGCATGTTCGCCGGTGGCGTCAATCGCAATCATGCTACTGTAGGAGAACTTGCATTGATAATGGGTTGCCACACATACTGCTAGCACTAAAAGTAAAAAAAAAAATGTACCACTATGGTGCAGGTTTGCAATCTCTGAGCACTTCTAGTTAGTTATTCTTTCGGCACAAGTGACATTTTCTCATTTTGTTGCCAGCATTATTGTCAAAGGAGGGATGGGATACCGGGGACAAACAGACATGCGGTATATGACCGTAAAGGGAAGCAATTCTTTTTTTGTTACTTTTTTGGCAAAAGCACCATTTTCCCATTTCATTCACAGGGTTAATTGCGAAAGTGGGATGAGAGAGATTTGTGCCATGTCTTCGCCCAAAGGTCGACGAGTGTGACTTCTCCACCGAACCGGTGGAGAAGTCACAGGTCTTACCGACTGCGTCACAGAGCCAGCACAATTATGCGATATTTAAAAAAAAAAAAAACGTATAATTACAAAGTCACCCCCAGTTGGAAGCAATTATCAACCTTCAGTGACATCTTTACCTCACCATAATTATCAGAGGTGCATCAATAAAACAACCTTGAATTATGTCAATGGACTGCCACATCTTCCCACCCTGTGTCCTTTAGCTGGCTTTAGTGCAGTGTTGCTTTTGTGTTGTGGACCCCTCATTTGCCACACGGCCTTGAGGAAATCCACACTGACATGGAGCGATAGCTAAGATACAACCTCTGCACAGAGACGCCACCCTCTGTGAGAGGAATAGGCAAGTTGTAACGGTTCGCATTTCTGGGGAAATTTTATACACACGTGGACACTGACGTTCTATCACCATACATTCATGCCCATATTTGAGCTGGTGTAACTGTCTTTGTGTCTCATTGTGATGTCTGTGGGTGTGTGCTCTGTGGGTAACACATGATCTGTGTGTTCTGTGAGTACACATGCGCATGACCATGCTTTGTCACCAACAGAATGCTCTGGGTGTTACTAGTCCATGTGACCATTTCATCAGTTTCAATTTGTCAGTGTTGTAACTTTTAGGTATGTCGTAATCAATGCCTTAGAGGCACAAGACCTTACAGGTGTTATCAAACCATGAAGCAAATATTAAAATGTAAAGACAAGTTTACGTGCGAAACATTGGGGGGAGTCATTTTGTCCTGCCCTTCTGAATGCAATGATTATTAAATCATGCATTTGTTCATCACAGATCCGCACAAGAGCATTTGGGTGTAAATAATAATCCTGTAGTGTATGCTTCCACCAAATAGACATGTTGAAAAATAGCAAAAGACACGGCAAAATAAATGGCACCGGACGTGACGTTCAGAGTACAAATGTAACTGGAAATACCCGCCGAACTTGGCTATACATCGAAGTAAAAAAGGAATGACATCGACTTTTCAAATTGAAATGACTCGACTACAAAAAATACTCAGCTCTAACTGAATCGTTCTAGCTCTTTGGGGGTTCTACTACAGGGGTTCTAATACTTCAGTTAACGGATTTCCATAACTGTATATATTACAAATAGAGGTTACTCAGTACAAACTCAGTACACATTCTTATGACTTTATTATTATTTTTATTTATTACATCTCTCTCAAAATATTTTATCCAAATGCTTGCTTAGTTGAAAATGTTGGGAAAATGCTCAATTGGTTAAAGCTATTTAACCAATAGACGAGTTTACATGCAAAACACTGGGGGGAGTCATTTTGTCCCGCGCTTCTGCAGGTCACTTCCGGTGCCTATATGTGTATGTATATAAAGTCTGGTAGAAAGCTGCGGTATGTGGACACAAAAACACAAAACTCACACCAATTCAAAATCCAACCACTGGATGTCGCTCTGTGACCAGTTACACACCACTCTCTCCTTGCTTCGTTAACCTTTTTGTAAAAATAATGATGAAATACAGTCAAAATCCTTCTTAAAGTTACTCACATGTTCTTCTGGACCAATAGGCTGTCTGCTTCCACTAGTTCTTTCAAAAGGAATGAGACAATGGAACGGATTGAACTGATTATTAAATCATGCGTTTGTGGGTCACAGATCCGCACGATAACATTTGGGTGAGGAATAGCACACCGCAAGTTACCACCACAATTTTTAATTAACCCTGTAGGTGTGCTGCCCAGTAGCTCAGTTGGTTAGGCAGAGCGCTGGAAAGCACGCATATGCCTCAATGGCGCGGTGTCCCGCATGTCTTCCCCCCATCTTCACCTGTTTCCACTAACCACTAATAAATAAAGCTTGAAAAAAAACAGCCTGAATGGGCTGGAAAAAAATAAATTAAAAAAAAATAAAAATAACCCTGTAGGTGTGTGCTCCCACCGAATAGAGATGTTGCAAAAACGGCCAAATACACGGCAAGTAAATTAGACCAGAAGTGACATTCAGGGACCGGAGGTACCGCCTGAACTAGTCTATAGAGCAGCTATTTTTTAAAAATAGCTGCAGAACTCTGAGTGAGTCAATAAGAAACATTAGGTTTTACAACCAAGTACGTGTTGGCCAATGACAGCTTTCTCTGCCTGTGTCCATTAGTAGGGATAGAGAGCAAGGCTGCTGTTATGAATCCTTGAAGAGTGAGGACCACAGTGATTGAGATGCTGGACGTTGGATGACATCATGTTTATTTGGCTCCGAGACGGAGGCCAAATGCGAAATGAGGGTTGCGGCGCTCCTTGAGCGCTCGGCCACCATCACCCTTCCATGAACTATGAGAAGAAGACGTTACCTCATCAATATAGCCCCTCCTCCTCTGCTGCGGTAATTGTTTCCATGGAGCTGGCGGTTTGACGTGTCATTAGGCAGACACGCTCTGCTCTGCTGAAGACTTGGCCTTCGCCGCGTCGCAGCCGTCCTGTAAGGAGAGGAGGAAGAAGAAAAGACACACACCTCATTAATGGTGCCCGTTTGCCCCACCTTGCACCTGATGCATGTGTATGCACTTGTGTAGGTGCTATGTGTGTATGTGTGACAGTGTGTGCACACATGTGTACACGGTATGTTTGTTTGTATGTGTGAAATGCATGTGGTTATTAAATCTTAAGTTTGGGAATCATCCATAGTTGTGCCGTGAACTGAAGCCACAGGCACAAGCTGTAGGTTGGGTTGCTCTAATGTGTGCCACTGCCTAATGTGGGACGCATAAGCTCCAGTGGCTTAGTTTAGGGCTCCTCCCTAAACCAATGAATGTCAGTGAAACTATGGTAAATGCAGACTATGGTAATGAGTCTAATTTCAACTGTTCAACACTACATTTCACGGTTCCACCTGAGGCAACTGACAGTCCCACATTAAGAGGATGTAAAAAAAAAGGGCCCACATTATGTTTTAAATCTGTAAACTTTCAAATCCCATGTTTTAAACTTTTTAAATAATGGTCTAGCAAGCATTGCCTTTCAAAATGATTCTAGACATCCGTACATTTAAATGCATGTGAATGCACTGGAATTAACCATATTAGTAAATGAAACAAGTCAATCCTAATGTAAGGAATGCAAGAACGTAAATTAAAATTATTTATCCTTTTAAGGAAGTCAAAAATGAAATTAGTCATTTAATTAATACTTTACTTAATCATTTAATTAATTAATCATGTAATTATTCCTTTAAGGAATCGAATAGTTCAATTCGGTTAAACATGACTTAAACAAATTCAAGATATTAATCTCAAATTAATTACCATTTTTGAACATAAAACCTGATTACATCCACCAAATGGAGTAAAGTATAATACGTAAATAAGTATAATTAGTACACTTAATACAATTGATTATTTATACAATTAATTAACATCAACATGGAATAAGGAAAGGTTACACAACTGTAGATCGGCGCTTTCTCCTTCTCCTAAGTCTAAATTCAAACTTAACTTTTAGTAAACATTAAACTAAGCTTTGACTTATTACTGAATTATTCAAACATTAAACTATACGCTTTGGCTTATTATTATTGAATTATTGAACTTGAGTATAGTCAAACACATAAAGTAAGTCAGATACAATTATATGCAAACAATAGATAAGCAAACAATTAATAAGCTTATCACGCACAAAATAAGTATCTTGATTAATAAATTAAATGGTGGTATATTCTAGTGATGTGGCGTGCTGTGCTGAAGCTTCGAAGCGTGTGTCGCACACAGCAGGAAGTCTTTTTGCGAAGCGTGAATCGAAGCGTGTGTTGTTTCAGCTTCGTGAGCCGGCCGTACCACATGACCGGTTCATGAAGTGGTTCAGATTTTGGTGCAGTTCATTGCGCGCCGTTCGCAAGAGGCGGCGCCGCGAATCGCGGGTGGTATAACATCAAAATTCCACCTCACAGCAACTGCTGGTTTAGTATAATGATGATTGGACTAACATGCCGTCGGCCCGAGTTCCTATACCGCTTTACAACTTTCCTCTTTCTATATTCCATTAAGACACATTATTCCACTAATTACCTGCGCCGCACAGGTAATCTTTATGTTTGCGTTGTTTTCACTGTCTCTGTCACGACTCGATAGTGTAGCGGTTATCTACCACACAGGCGATCCAAGTTCGATACCCACCTGCAGCAGATTGTGAATTGATGTATTTTTAAAATTATAATCCTGCGTACCACCAAGTGCGAACAAACCGAACAAGTTATTAAATTTTGTTTTTTTCATTTCCCAGGCATTCTGGGAAATGTATTCCATAGGGCAGGTATTGACAATGGATTTCTCTTTTGAGTTTTCAACTTCACAGCCGCAGCCTTACCGGCTGCGCCTCACAGCCAGTACATTTTAGAGTTCACATATGAATTGCTATTGACGCCACCGCCGAACATGCCAACTACATTTCCCAGCAGCCCCAGGACCCGGAAGTCTAGTCAAGTGACCACACAGCGATCTATCGGCAAGTTGGTGATTAAGTATGATTATGTTACTTCTAGGCTACAGAAATGCACCATAATTTAATCACATCTTTCTTTTGTCATTTCCAACAAGCAAAATCTCATCCAGATCTGTGCACAACTTTTTCAGGAATCGAGGGGACAAACCAACACGGCTAAAACATAACCTGCTTCACGGCTATGCCTCAGCGCAGGTAACTAAGCTTCATTAATTAAGACAAGTATTCCTCCACAGAATGGAACCTCCAACTTGTGTATGCCTCAGGATGTGTTTTGTGTAACACATCATGATTGCGTGTATGAATCTATTAGTAGATTTGTCAGCAACATAAAGTCCATGCTTCATGTACATACAAACTGGATACAAATATTTTGTGCAAAAGCCAAAATTTCACCACAGTTCAGCAGGAGTGCCATATCATGGCCTGTGTGTGCCATCAGCAGCTACCACATAGCTGCTGATGGCACAGTGAGCTTATTCAATTATTATTAATATATATATCAGAGTTGGGAGTGGCTGAACTTTAAAACTGCTGTTTCCTATAGCTCAATTATTTGCAATTAACGGCAATGAAAACAGTACGACAGATAAGATACTTTATTTAGTCACACATACATACATTCATGTACAGTGAAATTCTTCCTCCGCATTTAACCCATCCCTGAGGAGCGGTGGGCAGCCGCGGTGCAGCGCCCGGGGGCCAACTCCAGTTCTGAGCCAGTACCTTGGCCAGGGGCACTGACTGGAGCAGGTTAACTCGAACATGTTTTTGGTGGTGGGGGAAACCGGAGTGCCCAGAGGAAACCCACGCAGACACAGGGAGAACATGTAAACTCCACACAGAAAGGACCTGTCTGGGTTGGGATTTGAACCCAGGACCTTCTAGCTGTGAGGCAGCAATGCTAACCACTGTGTCACCGTGCCGCCCGACGGAGTATAAAAACACAATGAAGACAATACCATAGATCCATATTTGTCGTCCACATGGACATTAAGACATAAAAACACAACAGGACATGACAACCCCCTACCAGTAGCAAAATGTTTGTGTGTGACCATGCAAACACCATTATTAACCGGCAATGTGTAACCTCTAGCTCAAAGGGCAAATTCTCTATTTTACTATGTTCATACTAATCTATTTTATATATTTAATAATGCAGAGATCCGGTTTTTGATTACTACGTTCAACTCTTGAGACCATTGATTTTACCAGGGTACCAGGGAAATATGCTTGCTGTTGTTAAATGTGCAAACTTTTAGATTTCCCTTGCTGGCTCTGGTACAATATTGTGCAAAACACATCAATTTTTACCGAGAAATTACAGTTATTTTGACAATATACGTGCTTGCTTTTTACTTGCCCCAAGATGTTTGGTGAACATGCGTTAATTTATTGTTGGTTTTTACTTTTTTTTTTAAATGGCGTAAGCGCCATTTTCACATTTTATTGACAGAGTTAGTGCGAAGGTGGCATGAGAGAGACCAGGGGAAGACATGAGGAGAACTCGCGATGCTGCGGGCCAATCGTGTGCTCGTGCGGGTGTCTTACCGAAGCTGCATTTGTTGAAAAATAATCAATTGTAGGGGACCTTCATCACTGAACTCATGAATAACCATGTATTTATAGTTTGTGTTTCCATGATTAGGGCCCAGTAGCGTAACTCAGTGCACGTGCTCTGCAGGTTGTGAATAAAACTAATGTGATTAACCGATCAAATATATGTAATTAATTCATTTTCTTACCAAACAATTAATTGAGAATTTGAACTATGATGCATTTGATCCATATGTGCATGCTGCACCATCTAAGAGGAATATCTTTTTTTTTCTCCACTTTTGTTCAGTTGCTACCTTGTTAATTATGTATCTTGCCATGCATATTAAAAGTCCTGCCTTTCATCTTACCGCACCATATTATCAAGCAACGCAAGAAAGTAAATGATGAATCAATTAATTGAACGATAAAATTAATGATTAAACGAATACTTTAAAACATTAACCAAATTTTAACATCCGTATTTTCATTCTATTCTACCGGGCAAAATATTGGTTATCGGATATCGGCCAAAAACTGATATTGGTCGGTCTCTATTCTATAATACCATTCTGACCTGCACAGACAAATAACAAAAGAAGAAAAAGAAGAATATGCTACTATCGCGTTTCGCGGCTACACTTTAGAAGTCGGCGCCGATTGCATACGTGTAGTTTTAAAAAGCAACAGAAAACCTTTTTCCATGCTACGCTCCATCGTATAACCAAGCCGGTTGTTGATTTTCCCCCTATGACCACATGAGGAGTCTTTCCAGTGGACTGTCAGAGTGTGAATCTGAGCACGGAGTGTCGATACGCATGTTCATGTTTCGCTCCTCGCATTGATTATTTAAACAAAATACATTTTTGGGGGGGAATGCGTCCAAGCATATCAGCCTACAAAGTGATTTGTTAAACGTTGGGCTTGGCCTCAAGCAGATTTGTTCAGGGTGAGGTATGGATGTCAAAATTTGGTTACTGCAATATTTGATTAATTTTGTCGGCCGATTAATCGATTCATCATACATTTTTTTGGACTTCCTTGCAGCTGTGGTACCACGCAAAGCAGGACATTACCCTGCATGACCAAAGACATTCTCAACACGTTATTGATTAAAAAAAAGTGGTGTTATATTATGTATTATGGGTTTTTCATTCTGTGACATGTATGGAGGTATTGCAATGTTATGGACCGGAAAGGAAAAAAAAAATCTTCTGTGCACCTACATGTACAGTAGGGCTGCAACTATTGAATATTTTAATAATCAATTATTCTAACAAGATGTTTCGATTTGTTTTATTCTGAGTTGTGTAGCAATTATGAATAAACAATACAAAATAAGACATTTGAATACTGAATAACACTGAATAATGAATGTAATTTATCTTTTCATAAGTTTTATTTCACCCCAAGGCATAAGAGTTGGGACTAGCTTCCACAAAAACAAAATGAAAAACAGGCAGACCCATTGCCTTCAATTGGAGCTACCAAAATGAAATGGCAAAATAACAACTTAAAATACCAAATACATTTCATATATGGAGAGGCGGTGTTGAATATGCGAGGAGATATTATGTTCTGACCGCACATTTAAAATTGTCTGATTAGCCGATTATTCGATTTTATCCGACTCGATTACTCAAGTACCTCGAATAATCGTTTCAGCCCTAACGTACAGTATGTCAAATGTATTGTAATACACCTTTAGATTCATTGTTAGGTAAGAAAATGTATGAATTACTTTATATTGATATATTTACGCCCAGACCAAACAGGCAACTAATGTGTACATTGTGGGACGCCGTTGTGTCTACGCCCAGACCAAAGAGGGAACTAATGTGTACATTGTGGGACGCCGGTGTGTCTATGCTGGTGTGCTTGTGTGTAAGGCAAGTAGTGCAGGGCGAATTGATGTGTCCGTGTGTGGACGCGTGGAGATAAGAGTGATTTCCCCCAGATTGGGGTTGATGCTGGCTATGCGGAGCCGACAGGTCTCCCATGGTGGGCGGTGGAGTGAGGAGGCGTTAGATGACAGGACATCAGCGTTATGGCCGTCATCGCCTCATGGAGGCTGGCTGCAAATGTGAAACTGTCATCAGGCGCCGAGGAGGTAGTCACGCTACACACAAACACACGCACACACTGATAAACACGCGTGCACTCTCCCATGCATCGAGTCTCCAGTCTCCACTCCATCCTCGCTTATCGTCTTTGAAGGCTGAAATGGGAGAAGTCGAGCATGACCTCAAAAGATTGTTGCAGCCCCAACGATTATTTTCTTATTAATTAATCTGTTAATTGTTCCATTACATTCGGAATGATTATTGAAAATGATAAATATTGACAACTTTTTGGTGTCACACCATGTCAACAGTAACATTCCCATTTTAATATTATCATCCAACAGCCTACTCTTATTTTTTAAATGTTCTTGTCAGCCCATTTCTCCAAGCTTTATTTATTAGGGTTAGTGGAAACAGGTGAAGATGAGGGGCAGACATGCGGGAAATACGTCAGTGGTGGGATTCGAACCACCGACTCACCGCGCCACCAAGGCATATGCGTGCTTTCCAGCGCACTACCCAACCATGCTTATAACCTTTTGGCTTTTCACTCAAGCTTACTTGATATCTTTATTGCATGGCTTATGTTGCCGTGGGGTTTTAGCAAAGAACACTGGCAAATCATTTATAACTAGAAGCACTCAAAGATTGCAAACCTGCGCCACAGTGATTAAAAAAATAGTACTTTTAGTGCTAGCAGTATGTGTGGCAACCCATTAACAATGCAAGTGCTCGAGTAGCGCGATTGCGATTGACCCATAGACATTATTCCCACCGGCGAACACGCCAACTACATTTCCCATCAGCTCCATGCGACCCGGAAGTCTGGTCACCTGACCGCGGTTAGCGACCTTGCGATCTATCGGTAAGTTGGTGATTAAGTCACCAATTTACCACTAAGGTGATAAGTTACTTGTATATATCAAAATTGAATCGATTCTTCCGTGTGTCATTTCCAACAACTGTACAAAAACATAAACTGAAATGTTTTTGCCAAGCTTGTTTCTCAACAAGAAATTGTGAGAGAACTAACCATCATTGTGATTCATAGGTTGTTGCTGGGAAGACTGATTGTGTGCATTGTCTCTGACCCAGCAACGATTTTTACAGAGCAGAGAACCTTGTGTGCGGTCAATGAACATGATTATTGCTATTACTGCGTGGACAAATACAATGTTGGAAAACATGTTTGAGTTATATAATAGTGACGAAGCATATGGGATGCAAACATCACCAACTCATTCATCTGTTGCCTGTGTTGGGTAGTAACAGACTGCATGTAATCTGATAACAGTAATCGCATTACAAAAAAAAGAAACCGTAGTCTCTAAAAATTACATTTTTAAAATAGGTACACTACTGTTACATTTTCCTGGGATTATACGGGATTACATGAAATGTTGTCAACATACTTGTTGTCAACAAACATAAACCATTTTGCAACTTTTAAATGTGTATAAAGGAGATCACAACACTTTCAACCAAGAATTGAAGAAATGAAAAATCTTTGCAAGACATTAAATTGTCGACTTGAATTTGTTTGTTGCCATATTCAAAAAATAATCCAAAAAGATCCCTTACATTACTTTTTGAAGGGGTGATGCGATTACATTACTGACTACAATTTTTAATGAGCAACTTTTAATTGTAAGCAATTAAAAGTAACTTCCCCAACCCTATCTTTTCCACCGGCACCTAAAGGATGACTTGTCTTTCTCTTTCTGCCTGTGTAGCTTTCTGACAATTGCAGCAAGTAAAGTTAGAGGAACTGCCAATGTAAAAGCCCTTGCCAGGTTTCGGCTCAAGCTAAGAAGTGTGGACAGGTGTTGTCACTTATCAGCTCACCACCTGGCTGAGGAGATGTACTAATTAGATCAGTAAACAACTCTGTGGTAAGGTCATTTACTCCATAATCCGGACTGCATCATTTTCAGGCTCTCAGACTGCAGTGTTAGCCGATCTAGAGTTTAGGAAGAGGTGTTGTATGTAGTTTTTGATGTTATGACCTTTGTTAATTTAATTTGATGAGGAAAAGAACCAGTTTCAAATTAGCCTGGTGAGCTAGACGTTTGCATTGGTCTTGCGTGGACAGTTGGGGAGTTTGTACGGGCTACGCAAGACGTGGGTGGAGTTTGGTTGTCATGCCTCCACGCTGCTTGTCCCACCTACTGCGCTGTGATTGGACAACACGATTTGATTGAAGCGTTTTTTTTTTTTTTTTTTACGTTTTCCGGCCCTGGTTTTACCAGACACAATGACCATTCTAATTGTGTGCGATGCATTGACGATTCGTTAGTTTGGAATGACAAGCCTCCATGTATGTATGTGTGTATGCTTGCTTATTAATAGGTTGGGGAGATTGTGTGTAATATCGTTCCTTGTATTTTTTGTTTGTGCTGTGAATATAAATAAAGTTTGATTTACTTTGATTTGATATGTGTGTAAGTGGCTTAACTATCCCGCAAATTATTTGTTTACCCAATGATATGTCAATGTCATGCTAATTTGAGTTTTCTTTTTTAAACTACTTCCAATTTAATTTTCACTTAACACTCATTCAACAACAACATTTAACAGGAATTTCTCTTCACCAGATGAGGGAAATCTATTCCAACCATTTTGTCCGGCTAGATATTAGCCATACGATTTTCACTGCCGAAGACCTACGTTATTGGACAATATTGTCCATGCGATGTTGAATGGTGTTTCCACAACTCCCAAATCAGCAACCTCGGCTGAGGCTGTCTTCATGTGAGACTGTACTGTGTGTATTTGCTAATGTTAAACTACATATGTTCAACGCCATATATTTTGATGACATTTTGTCAGTATTGAGATAAGAGCTGTATTCAAAGGTCCACATACATAGTGATGGTGTCCCCAGCGTGAATGAAGTTCACAGGCTGCTTCAAATTGACGCCCATTTGATTTGAATTGCATCATTATGCCATCAGGCATCAGAATTTTTTGGGGGGTACAGGTGTTAGACAGAGAGACAAAGGCACATGTAACAAGGCAAGGGATAATGCACAACATGTGATACACTACACATAATATGCAGCATATAGACAGGTTTACGTGCGAAACACTGGTGGGAGTCCCACCGTTCTTAAGGTCACTTCCGGTGTCTTATTGTTGCTTATGTCAACGCTGGTACTGGACCGAGTTCCGAGCACACAAAACACACAAAACGCATGCCAGTTCAGAATCCGACCACTAGATGTCGCTCTGTGACCAGTTACACATCACTCCTCTTGCTTCGTTAACCTTTTTGTATAAATATTGATTAAATGCAGTCAAAATCCGACTTAAAGTTACTCACTGAGTGGTCACATGTTCTTCTGGACCAATAGGGTGGCTGATTCTTCTAGTATTTCCAAAAGGAATGAGAAAATGGAACGAGTTGCACTGATTTGACGAGACCATTTGGGTGTGGAATAGCACAGTTACCATCCGTTTTAAAGAACCCTGTAGGTGTGTGTTCCCAACGAATAGACATGTTACACGGCAAGTAAATGACACCGGAAGTGACGTTCAGATACCGGAAGTACCCCCACACTCGTCTATACACAATATACACTAGAGATGATGCACAACATGTGATACTCTTCTCATAATGTATGTATAGAATAGAATAGAATAGAATACTTTATTGTCACGTCACATTGTCTCCAACATCACAGGGAAAATTTGTTTAGCAACTCCACATGGCAGCAACAACAGCAGAAGCAAACAGTGACACACATTCAACCAGAACTACCAAAATAGATACAAACACTAAAATAATAAAAACACTGTGAGGTGAATAAAGCACTGCAATATGCGCCACGGAGTCAACCGCTGGTGAGAATAAATATTGAAATAAATAGTGACGTCCACTTTGTGTGTGAGCGGGGGTAGGGGTGTGATGGCTTTAACGGCCTGGTGGAAAAAACTACTGAGTCTGGTGGTTCTAGATTTGAGTGTCCGATATCTCTTCCCAGAGGGAAGCAGGGAGAACAGGGTGTGACCGGGGTGTGTGGGCAGGACCGGATTAAGGTGGCTCTGGGCCCCGGGGCAAGGAGATTGCAAGGGCCCCCCTCTCCCGCTCCGAGCCCATACCAACAAGTTCATCTGCTAGGCTCATGGTTAGATCAGTGGGATATGCTGCAGCAAGTGCTTCGGCCCTTGAAGTGAGCTCACTGATTGACATATTATCAGGCGTGAAAAGAACATGAAAAAGATTGGTCAAGTGTGTGTATGCATTTAACCGATGGTCAAGACAGGACCTCTGGTTGCCATATTCTGTGGCCCAGGGGCCCTCTGGTTTTCGTACTGCATGGCCTAGGGACCATTTGGTTGCCATATCCTGTAGCCCAGGGGCCCTTTGATTGCTGTCCCCCTAGGCGCTCTAGTCGCCGTACCACATAGCCCAGGGGCCCTTTGATTGCCGTTTCCTCTGGCCCAGGGGCCCTATGGTTGCCATATCCCGTGGCTCAGGGGCCCTTAGCTGTCCTCCGTGGCCTAGGGGCCCTCTGGTTGCTGTCCCCTGTGGCCCAGGGGCCCTCTGATTGCCGTCCTCCGTGGCCCAGGGGCCCTCTGGTTGCTGTACGACATGGCCCAGGGGCCCTCTGGTTGCTGTACGACATGGCCCAGGGGCCCGCTGGTTCCAGTTAACCCTTATAGACTAAAGAAGTACAACTAAAGAAGATCCTAGAATAGAGGGCTCTATCGCAATCAGCATCGACATCGGTATCTGGATTGTTGTTGGGGCCCCCCCTGGATCCATGGGCCCCGGGGCGCCAGCCCCACTCGCCCGGTCGGTAATACGGCCCTGCTGAGAGCGTCTGGCTGAAGACCACACCTTCTTCAAATCTACTTTTAATAACTTTGTATTTCCACAGTTGTAGGATATTTTTTTACAACAAGAGAGGACATCAAATATCGTGTGAATTGTGGGCGATGCTTTCACTTCTGCTAGCTGCTTGCACGGTTACCGCAAATATGGGAAATGACGCACAGTCATCCAGACCACCGCCATTCCAGTGTCAAATGCATACACATCCGCAATACCTGTGCAATATAATATTCATATATATATGTAATAATTTAGTTTATGAAGAAAATTATTGATCACCTACCAAGCCGAAGGTCTCTCTGGTATACACACAGTCTGCCAACCTTCTGTCATTCTGCTGACCTATGCACACCACACAGTGGAGAGGGCAGGGCTTGAAAATGAAATTATTTTGAAAATGTTCCGTTCTGAATGGTTCAGGCAGGTCTATGTTTAACGTTTTCGTCGTCAGAACCGTTCCGCTACCAAAATATCGCAAACATATTGTTTGTACGTAAAGTTCCTTATTTTGTTTAATGTTAAGTGTAGATATAGTTTACACAGAATATATTTGGTGGACTTTCAAACTTCAGTGCAATTGTATTAACGTGAAAACTGGCTTTGAAACGCCATTACATTTGCTTCCTCATCTGTCCACAAGATGGAGCCCCAGATGCATGGGGCTTGATGACTGACAGTGAAAGTGGACGGAAATAGTCTCCAGACAAAATATAAAGAGAACAGAAAAAAACATTTTCAACCGGTTTTGTAGTTTTCATAAAGTTCCGTTTTTGTTCCGGGACAGTTGAAGAAATCTTCTTTTGTTTCTGCTCCTGGTAAAATCCCATAAAAATCTGTTCGTTTTCGGTTTCCGTTTTCTTTCCTTGAACCGGAGCACTGGCAGAGAGAAGCCATTACTGTCTTGGGTGTGATATAGTTTTCATTTTCTCCTATTCAGAACAATGAGTCCGCAGCATGAGTTCAAGGCTCTGCCGGAGGTGTCGGGCGTGGATTCGGGATTGTCTCGAGGTCAATGGTCCAACAAGGTGGAATTCCTTCTGGCTGTGGCCGGACAGATCATCGGGCTGGGGAATGTCTGGAGGTTCCCATACCTATGCTACAAAAATGGAGGAGGTGAGCAAAAAATCACACGCATGCCTCGGGATTGTTCACTAGAAAAGATTATTTATTTTGCTTTTGTCAAAATCAGGGCTTTGAACCGGTTCAAGGAACGAAAACGAAAACCGGGAACTTTTAGTATTTTCCAGGGAACAGAAACGAACCCGCAAACGTTATTATTTTTTATGTTCCGGAACAGGAACACTGATTTAAAAATAATGGTAACCGGTTAATAACGGTTTTATTTCGTTCCTCAAAGGAGTACACTTGGGGATAACTTCAGAAATAAAACAAGAGTATTTCTAAAATCTATGATGCAGCAGTGAAGTAGGAATCGTTGCGGGACTCTCTGCAGCGTGTTGTTGTGGGTTCGCCCCGACACGCAACGAGACCTCGGCTGTAGAGCGCTACCAGTGGGCCTCTGTAGCGAGTCGCTTTAGGTTCGGCGCAACAAATATTACATAGCAATAAACAGCTGACAGGAACGAAATTAACCGTTCCGGGAACAATATTTTTTTGTTCTAACCGGTTCAGGAACGTCAATTTATTGGTGCAACACATAACCAGAAACGTTATAATTCTGTTTCTGTTCGGAACGAAACGCTTGGGAAAAAATATTGGTTCAAAGCCCTGGTCAAAATTGGCTTAATGCAATTATTCAATCGTTCTTTTTCTCGCTGGCAATCATTTGTTTTTTTTCATTACCGCTTCTAGGTATTATGGTGCAGTTCCATGCAGAGATGCGACCAAGTCCCTCGTTCAAGTCTCAAGTCTTCTTGGACAAGTCAAGTCCCAAGTCAACTCTAATTCAAGTCATTATTAATATTCTGTAATTTTATCTCCAGAATCTGATTTTGATAAAGTAGCAAGAAAAAAAACACACAATGTTAATATAAAAGCAAAACTATTGCTTGCTTTTGACTTTTATTAAAATCAGATTCTGGAGCTAAAATCACATCATGTTAATGACTTGACTTGGAGTTGACTGAGTTGAGTTGGGACTTGACTTGACTTGACCCAAGTAGACTTGAGACTTGAACGAGTGACTTGGTCGCATCTCTGGTACCGTGCAAGGCAGGACTTTTAACCTGCACGGCCAATATATGTTCTTAACTTGGTAACAACTTGAAGAATTAAAGAAAAGCCGGACAGGGGATTTGAACCTGCGGCACTGCTCAACCTATGGTTTGGGGGTCGCACTCTCTACCTGCTCGGCCACCGCGCGCCCCCTGTTCGCAATGCGAACAAAACTATCCACAGAGATTTACGATCATTACAGACACACTTCACAAATTGTCAAAGGTGCTGAATTATGATGCAACACTGCCCTATTGTGGTGGCACTGAGTAACAACACCCAAGTTGGAGAGTGTGAACGCTTTGTACAGAGTCAATATTGACTACGGACCGACAAATTTGCATGGAAAAGAACAGATTTGACAGCGGTTTGTTCACTGTGGTCTTGTGGTGAGCGAGTTGGAGGGTGCGCCCCCGGACTCCCTGCGGGTAAAATGCCACAATGACACTGCAGGAACTGCCGGTGTGTGAAAAACAGGGTTGTGGAAATTTCCACCACCAATATGTCAGCCTTGAAATGCTAAATGCTTGAAGAACGACTAGTCTGAGCTTGAACTTTGAGCGTTGTGTATATCTTGTCAGGGGGCCTCGGTATGTTTTTTCCATACAGTTACCTTGACCAGAATTTACCTAGCTCAGGTGCTGCCTAGATGCGTGTGCATCTGGACACCTATTTCCTAGTTAAAAGACCACCTCAGTGTGTATGATTTTGCCTAAAAATCAAATTATTTTTAAAAAAGTGAAAATAAAAGCAAAGTAACAAAGAAAAGTAAAGAAAAATGATTAAATGTTGATAAATTTTGCAATGGTGTCCCAAGCATTAAGACCAGCTATGTAGTTGTATGTGTGCCATACCCAATGTCTGATTTTATAGACT
>OMKY01248562.1:8574-24290 GCA_900302395.1 Bregmaceros cantori | reverse complement strand
CAGTAATCCCCGTCCTATTTACAACTTGACACGACGCGAAACCACCACAACTTTTATTTAAAGTAGCATACTTCCCATTAAAAGGGCTTCAATTCTATGCAAAAATGGTGCTTTCTCGTTTGTAACAAGCAACATCTGACACAACAACACACAAATAGTGGTAAACAGCAGCAGCTCACTTAAACTACAGCACATTTATAGTGCATCTGTTGAGGTAAAGAACAGCATCTCAGCTTGATAAAACACGTTTGACCCAAAGAAATAATAATAATAAATCGTTTTTACATTTCTTTTTTTTTTTCTTTTAGAATTGTTCTTGGGGCCATAAAAAAATTGATTGACGGGCTGGATTTGGCCAGTTGAATAGTCCTGCCCTACATGGTCTCATCGTACCACTCTTTTGTAATAACATGACACAACAGGTCAGAGTGAACCAGACATCAACTCGGTTAAAAATAATAATTATGGGAGTTCCACAAGGTTGTGTGAGCACAGAAGAAAGCATTTTTGAGAATTATCTTGTGGAAAAACATACTAACTGCCCACAAATGGTGGAAGGCTGTATCAATTAATTCTTCCATGAACGTCTTTTTATGAATGGGGGGTTCCGAGTTATAGTGGCCTCATTTAAGCTAGGAGGGTTTGATGTTTTCCCCTTCCTCCGCAGCCCAGTCAATCTGTCTTACGATGTGTTCGATGGAAAAGGCAGCGACACTCCGTTGGTGTTTCTTCACGGCCTCTTTGGGAGCAAGTCCAACTTCCACTCTATAGCCAAGTCCCTGGTGCAGCGCACCGGTCGAAAGGTAAATGCATTGTGGAAGACTACAAACACATAAATATACAACATGTTCATCATTTGTTTTTTTCAATGTATTGACGTTTTTTAAGCCTTTCAAGTCCCAACCATTTTTTCCTGCACTGAGTTGAGCACGGATCTGGATGAAATTTTGCCGAGTTGTTGGAAATGACGAAAGAAAGAAGTAATTACATTTTGGTGCATTTCTGTAGCCTATAGGTAACATAATAGTCGGCACCTGTGTATCAAGACTCATCAATACAATCACCAACGGCACCAACACCTACAGATAGATGGATGGATAGTTCCTTACCTGGTTAGGGCGCGGCGTGGCCAATGACACGTTTCCATGTAAATATCTGCGTGATTGGTTAGGTCGAACACCGTCAGCTTCCTAACTATTACAAACAGGAGTGTGCATGCTTAACATGCCGTCTGAAGAGTGCAAAGCACCACCAGTAAGAATGGCGTCACAACATTAGGGGTGGCCACTGCCGTCAATCGCATCGTCCACGCATGGCACATCGCTAGACGTTATGCTATGCAACATCAAGCGATGTGCCATGCGTGGGCAATGCGTTGGTTCTAGCTCGCCAGGCAACTACTACGAGCATTGATAATGGGTGGCCACAAATACTGCTAGCACTAAAAGTACTATATTTTTTTTTGTACGACTACGGCGCAGGTTTGCAATCTCTAAGTGCTTCTAGTTCAAATGTATTTTCACTTAGTTTAAAGGTCCTCCAAATAACATATTTTATCTAAACAGAGCAATTTATAATATAAAGAACATATTTACTTTAACAAATAAAGATAACTATTGTTGTTTAAACAGTTGTTATAATAAAAGAAAAAACATGTAAATGTCCTTTGTATTCCAATCACACATGTCCTCCACATATGAAAAATGCAAGCCAAAATGGTGCTTCAAAGGGCCTCGCTTTCAGCCAATGGTGTTGGTGCCACACTCTCCAGTGAAGTGTGTGATTTGTCCACGAACAAGAATGTAGCACAACAATGGAAGTTGAGACCCAAAGACAACAGAGGGAGAGAGACAGAAAGATGGTAGTGGGGCACTGTGGGGCAACGGCGATAGACTGATGAAGAGTGATGGACGTCAGAGAGGGAGCTAGAGACTCGAAGATGGCAGGAGGGAGCGAGAGAGGGAGGGAGACTGGAAGACAGCCGAGGGGGACTGGGAGATGGCAGAAGGAGTGTCTCTCCCAATCCCCTTTCCCTCACCTTCCTCAACAGGAACAGCATCCCCACCCCCCGGTTCGTCTCTCCCAATCCCCTTTCCCCTGCAAAAAACGTCATTGTCTCCTCAATGAATTATGACATTTGACAACCATTTAGAATTGGCTTTAGTTTAATTCACAGTCATTGTCTTTTCCTCAGTTAAAGGGTCTTTCACATTGACATCCTTCAATTGGCTTTGGCTCAACTAAATGTGTACAAGTTAAATGCATTTGTAGGTTGTTTTTTTTCCGTTTAGGCCATTTTCTCAATTTCTTCTCTGTTTTCTCTCGTCCTTTGATAAAGGAGTTCTATTAACAACTCAAATTCTGTCCACAATGGCGGTGAACAGGTCTAGCTTGGTAGAGGGCATGAGCAATCAGGGTTCGAACAGTAGTTTGGTGGTAAACTGCTAGTGTGTTTTTAGAAAGTAATATCTAAATTCAAAATGACTTCTGTGAAGCGCCTTGAGGCAACTTCGGCGCTATACAAAAATCTGTTGAGTTGAGGAGAGGGAGAGAAACTGGAAGACAGCCGAGAGATGGCAGAGGGATGGAGGGACGGAGACTAGAAAATATTTGAGAGAGAGACTGAAAGATGGTAGAGACGGACACGGAGAGACCGAGGGGAGAGAGGGAGAAAGACTGGATGACAGCTGAGCGACACTGGAAGATGGCCGAGAGAGACGGAGTGAAAGAGAGACTGGAAAACCACGAGAGAGAGATTGAAAGAGGGAGAGAGAAAGAACGAACAGAGCCAGTGTTACAAAGAGTGAGAGGTTGGCAGAGAGATCATGCATTGAGAGAACAGACAGGGGGCTAATTTACAAATGAGCCAATACTCAGACTCCGAGGCTCATATCGACATCTAGTCTCGCTGGAACTTGATCCTTATTGGCGGTGACTGCGTCATTGTTCACTGCTTAAAGGTATAACCTGGCTAGTTGTAATCAAAATGTCTTGAAAATACCCACATTTTTTTAAAGTTATTTTTTCAGTGCAAGCACCATTTTGTCATTTTATTGCAGGGGTTGGAACCGGTTCAAGAAACGGAAACGGGAACGCTTATTTAAAAATAATGTTAACCAGTTAGTACCGAATTTATTTCGTTCCTCATCATTTTAATTTAAACAGCGCAGCGTGGTCTGTCCCAATGCCGAGTGCCCCGCACAGCGCAATCTGACCGGTGTCCGCTGCTCCGCCAGTCTCTGCTGCCTTGCGCCTTCCCTTCCTAGCCACCCCCATGACGAGTGTTACCTTGAATTGAAACAACGCCCGCCTCAACTAGTGCCAGGCGGTGTTTCAGCTTACAGGAACGAAATTCACAGTTCCAGGAACAATATGTTTTTGTTCTAACCGATTCAGGAACGTCAATTTATTGGTGGAACTCATAACTGGAAACGTTCTAATCCTGTTTCTGTTTGGAACAAACCGATTCGGTTCAAAGCCTTGTTTTTTTTGTTTTTTTGAGTTATTTTTTCGGCGCCGTTTTTCCATCTTTATTGGATAGGATTAGTCGGAAACTGGGTTGAAGAGATCGGGGGTAGACATTGCAGACAAGTCGACGAGTGTAGTCGAACTCGCGACACTTCGGACGCTGCGGTAGATGCAGCGCCACTAACATGAATGGGGTCGCGTTATCAAAGCCTTGTTTTTTTGACTGCTTATGTGGGATTGGGGACGAGTGAACGTGCAGTTCATGATCATGAGGAGAAGCGATCTCACGGCCCTACGTGTACTGTGATCTAAGCCGCAGGTACAACACTATGAATTGTCTTGAAGCAGCGGCCTAACCCACTGCGCCACATTGGGCAGCCCCAATAAATTGCAGGTTTTTATATTAGAAATTACATGTTACTTTTCCCCTACATGCGTGCACCAAAACCCTCCCTGCTAAATACTAAAACCTGCATTAAAGGGTTATATCCAGTAGGGGGCCACAGTGACCCATGGATTAGAATACATTCAGGCATTTGAGTGACTCGACGTCACTCAAGTTTATGAATTATACAAGTGTTGAGTATTATGTTTATTATTGTTTTTCCCCTTCTTCAACCACATTTCTACTTCTACTGATGTGAAAAGACGTGTTATATGGAATCTAAAGAAATGCATGATTTGAAAGGGCCATTGAAACAAATATTTAACTTTTGCTTGTTCATATTTGTTCAATTATTTTGGTCTGTATAAAGAAAACAAGGAAAAGTCAAAAATGAAGCTGATTGACACATCCTTGACTCATATATTTTGATCAATATGTTTAGATTTCAAGTTGCTGAAAATGTTCGGGAGTTAAAAGCAGCAAATAAAAACGGACTATATTTTGGAAAATCATGTATATAATCCATTAAATAAATACTATAGTTTTAAAACGCTGTACGACATTTCTATGCATGAAATTAGTGAATATTATATTTAAACGAGAAACGGTAGAAGCTGTATTATAAAGACAATATATGACTGTGGATTACATACGACCGAGCAGTCACGCAGAATATTTTTTTTGCAAACTAGAGACTAACCTGTGCATTTCCTAACGAGCTGCGGACGTTATAATAGGGCTCAGATAGGGTCAAAATTCTATTAGATTTTCAAGTTGATTATTTATTTATTTATTTATTTTACATATGTTGCTGGATTGTCGCTTTAAAATAATTTTAGTATTTGTAAATGTATCTGTATGTGTAAGAGGGCCACACAGAGAGAAGTCGAGAATTTTAAAGTATTTCTTTAAAAAAAAAAATCTGAAAATCTGAAGTTTGAAATTCAAATCAACGCCACTTCTTTTAGTTGCACTATTGCATTTGTCATACCCATGGCAGGGATTCTGGGAAAAAAAGCTTAGCATTCTTTTGAATCGACTCATTACATTTTGAGTGTGAATTGATTTTAATTCTATTTACTTTTTGTTACCTAGCCCTACGTTCTAACAGTGGTTTTGTCCAGTTAGGTGCTGACCGTTGATGCCCGTAACCATGGGACCAGCCCTCACCACCCGACCATCACCTACGAAGCCATGGCCCACGATCTCAAACATCTTCTGGCCACGCTGCACCTTGACAAGTGTGTCTTGATTGGCCACAGCATGGGAGGGAAGGTTGCCATGACTACCGCCCTCACGCAGGTTAGAGAAGGCTACGACTCATTGGCTAGCAGTTCATTAACCAGCCCTGTATGCACATTCTGGTTGTCTGATCGCTCTGTTCCACTACCTTTCTGCCCACAAATGTCAAGCTTTTCTTGTTTATATATTTTCTCCTTTTTTGTGTCTCAAACGATTACTTTGATTTAATAACAAACAACAGTGCTAGCTCTGTGGCGCAGTTGGTAAGACCCCCACATCCAGCGTTCTCTCTTCGCCGACATGTCTGCAAGGTCTTCCCTGGTCTCTCTCTTCCCACTTTTGCACTAATCCTATCAATTGTAATTCCTCCATAGGCCCTTGGTTAAGAGTGAGGGCCCTACATAATGGTACTCAATCATTTTTACCTCCCTTTTCAGCCCGACCTTGTGGAGCGCTTGGTGGTGGTGGACATCAGCCCAGCCCAGACCACGGCACGCACCAACTTCCGCTCGTACATCAAGGCTCTGCAGGGGGTCACCATGCCCGGACACATGCCACGCTCCACCGCACGGCGCTCTGCCGAGACACAGCTGCGGCAACACGTCAAGGTGTGGTGCGCTGCTTCTTGTTTGCTCTGACTTTCACTGCTATTTCTATTTCATTTAGTCACAGTCACATGACCAAAACCAGGGACTAGAACTGAAAAATCGGCTTTCATATATTCCCATATTATATATTCCTGTATAACCTGAAAATTGAGTTGGACAGGCATTTCTGTTAGAGTTGTAGCTTCAAAACCGGAGACATAACTCAACTATCTTTACCTCAAGTAAACAAAGGTACAGAATTAGGGACGAGATTGTGACGTCACATGCTTCCAAAAATTCTGCCCGAGTGTGCAGTGGCACCGCCACGGGCGGAGTTGCATGGATACACGTGGCATTGTTTACATTCCTGCACGCACATGGTGCGTGAGCGCTGCGAAAGCTGACATGCCTGGGAATCGCTGCTGCGATTAAAGGCTGTGGAGCATCATCGCGCAAGAGTTAAATTTCTTTCGTTTCCCCAAATGGAACCCTAAGTTACCACAATCCGGGGAAGACGCGGTCTTGCTTGGCTGCTGTTAGACAAGAAGACCTGACCATCGACTGCATTGTGGACGGTACAAGAGTGTCTTCGCTATATTTACATTCAAGTTACCTAAAATAATTGTCAAATGAGTATCCGGTAATAGTAGTATTTCTTGCGTTTCCTTCGTCCGACAGAGATGCCTCTCAACGCTGCTTGTAGAACCACATGACCACGTACGGACCAATGGGGTGACTGCACATTGGAGGCTCCAACTTGTAGCTTAATGGAACTTGCTGGTGTGCGCAGCCGCGCCGGTCGACATGCGAACTGGGAGCGGCTGTTGACATTCAAGGCTGCTCCCACTACCTATAATTAGCTCCTCCGCAACCAATACGAGAAAAAAAAAATCTAACCAAAACGGATGAGAATTAAATAATAGATATCAAAAATGACAAATCATTACATTATAACATATTGCATTTCTGAGAAGCTTTATAACATAAAAGATAAGAACTAAGAACCTGATCTGAGAACGAGCAACATGCATGAGATTCCTTGTGCACAACCCTACAGCTATCCAGGTGCTTGATTAATAACAAAAGTTCAGTAACGACACCACACAGCGAACAGCGCATTTCGCCCAGTTTGTCTTCAGGTTCGAGAAGAGCTAAGAGAGAGGTAGATGGAGAGAGCACCACTGTGAGAGAGGGAGCGCTCCAGTGCTCCACGTCAAACGTCACTGTAGGCTTATGAGGTGCAGTGGGTGCTTTGGTGCCCCGAGCTCCGGAGCACCCCCGAAGTCGGCGCCTATGGACACAGGAATTAATCATGTCAACTTGAAATGTAGTCAGTTTTGGTTCATGTTTCTAAATAAATGTACATGTAAATGTATTACTCATTACAAACTCATTACAATTTATGCACTAACATTTTGTGTAGACCCATAGATGGTGGTGTCGGCAACAAACTGTGGCATGAACAATGATTCAACTTCTTGGCAATTAATCGATTTCTGCATTAGTTGTCGATTTAATTTCATCATCCATTAGTCATCGATTTAATCATTGCACCCCTATTGCCAACACTACAACGCAAACAAAACAAACATTTACACTGCACTGGATACCAAGCCACCAATACCAGCTGAGATTGCGTGGTAGCTACTCCTATCAGGTGGGTACTTTTTGGGAAATGACCATGGGCACCTAAATTGCAAAGACAGCTATGCTCTGTGGATTGCATGCAGATTTCAACATTTCATTGTCACAAATATAGAGAGCTTAATCGGTCGCAATCGTGGCCTTTTCTTTATGCAACATTTCCCGGTGGAAGTTGGCCCAATGTTCCTTCTGTTGACTCTGCCGCTGTCAATGACAGGAACACTCGGTGCGGCAGTTCCTGCTGACCAACCTGGTAGAGAGCCAAGAAGGCCAGTATTCCTGGAGGGTCAACCTGGACGCCATCGCCACTCACTTGGACGACTTGCTGAGCTTCCCCAGCCTCGACACCGTCTACAATGGCCCCACGCTCTTCCTGGGTGGAGCTAGCTCTGCATACATCAGGTTAGGACAAAGTGCAATCATGATCTCTCTCTGACTCTAGCCGGGAAGCTTGTCGCTTTTGCTGGGTGCACCAGGGGAAATCTTAAAATGGATCAATCAAATGTTATTGTGTCCGTACCATAAATGCAGATGAGTAGTTGTCAAAGACAATCGTAACCAGGCCCACTGGCAGCATCCACTTACCCACATAAAATGTGTCTGGCTGTAGCTTTTTCAGTAGAGTGGTCATTGCAAAGACCGAAAGGTTGGTCGTTTGAATCCCTTTTCTGACAATCTCCATTCAAAAGTGTCCTTGGGCAAGGCACTGAACCTCAAATTGCTCTCATTGCATCATGATTGACCTCCATTGGTGTGTGAATGTTTGCATAATTTCCCAATTGGGATAAAAAAAAAAACAACAACAATGCTTTCGACACAACTAACAACGTCAATCAAACAATGCACTATGGCATTCCATCTAAGGTGTGCGGCAGGGATGTTTGCTCTCGCCCTTCTTGTTCCTCCTCTGTATCGATTGGGTAATGACTAAAACAATGAACCACAGCCGCACTGGCATCCCGTGGAGTCTTGACTGAACAGCTTTAAGACATGGATTTCGCAGATGGTTTAGCACTCCTCGCGCACACTCTCCACCATATGTAGGAAAAATCAACTAAACTAGCGGAATCTGCTGCTTTACTGGGACTCAAAATCAATGCCTCAAAAACAAAGGGCATGCATATCAACAATAAGAACAACACACCAATAACCATGGAGCAAAACCAGCTAGAGGAGGTAACCACATTTACATACCTGGCTGGGAAGCATCATTTCGGTGGATGGAGGAACGGAGGATATTGTCGGTTCCACAATAGGCAAAGCAAGCACATCATTCAATGTCCTAAATGAAATTTGGAAAGCAAAATATATATTGCTGAAGACCAAACTGCAAATATTCAACTGAAATGTCAGATCCACCTTACTCTACAAGTTAACCAACAATATACCCAAAAGACTACAGACATTCTTCAACCGCTGCCTCCGACGCCTCCTAGGTATCTTTTGGCCTAACACCATCTACAATGCTAAGCTGTGCGACCTGACTAGTCAATAAACAATAGAAACACAAATCCGCAGGAGGAAATGGGTCTGGATAGGACATACACATACACAGGAGACACAATACATCTATCACAAAGCACGCGCTAACATGGAACCCACGTGCAAAGCGAAAGAGAGGGAGACCTAAAGCCACCTGGAGAAGATCCACAGAACAGGAGAAGAAGGCACAAGACAAGGGCTGTCATGGCAACATCTAGAGAGGAGGACACAAGACTGAAGGGGATGTAGGACTTTTATTGATGGACTATGTTCCTAAGGGAACTTAAAAGGCCTAAGAAAGTACGTTGTCGCAAAATATGGTCCAATTCCAGCCAAGGGGAAAGAACAGAAAAAAGCCTCAATAGACATCCAAAGCCACTCGACGCCTCTGACATGCAAAATTGTTGAGCTTTTATGCAAAGAGTAAAGCCAACCAAAATATAGCTAGAGATGGATCCAGATGTAATTGATTGCTGATTAACATTGCATGCCAGTACAAACAAAGTACCTGCTTAGTTCAGAAATCACATGTTTAAGATGTCTTGCACTTGAAGACTTTTTTTCAATCATTTTTGAAGCTCAATTACAGTCATAACCCTTCCATACTGCTCCATTTTAAACCCTACACAACAAGACATCAATGTCTTCTTCTCGTATTCTGTCATTGCCTGAGCAGTTCGGAGGACTACCCCGAGATCCAGCGACTGTTCCCCTATGCCGACATACAGTACATTCCAGACGCCAGCCACTGGATCCATGCCGACAAGCCTTTGGATTTCATCAGCTCCATCATGACCTTCCTGCAATCCGAGTCTTGAGGCCATGAGGGGGATGCTTCGGCGTCGCTCGCACGCCACCACCCACCGCACAGTTCCAAGGGGGTGGCGAAACACGTCATGGCACAGGTGGTCACGTCTTCTTTACATATTGCTCAAAGCGACGGCTATCTTGGCAAGTTCACAACCACACTACTTTTTTTTCCCCGGCCCATTTGGGCCAGTTTCAGCTTTACTTACACAGGTTTAAATGAGAAACTGGCTGAAGGAGGTGGAAGTAGACATGCGGTAAGGCTGTCGTTGGGGGGAGTGGGGGGAATAGCACCCATGACACTGCGCAGCATTGCGGCATACATGTGCTTTGCAGCGTTCTGCCCAACTCAGCTGAGCTACTAGGCAGCACATACACTACTACATGAAAAAACTCCTCATTGCTGTGTCGTTAGTCCTGGAGGAGTCGATACATTTTATGCCGCACTAGGTTTAAGGGAATAGTGTTATTGTTCTATATTTGCTACTTGTCTCTGAGATTAACTACTGCCATTTAGTTGCAGCTTGGTGTAGCCGTGCAACGAATTGATCATGAAATTAACAAATTTTCATAGTCGCTCATAAACAAGGAATTCCCTGATTGACGTTCTAAAGCAGATTAGCATGCGTGTGGCCATTTAAACGATACCGTTGTTAACCAGCTAAATTGGAAAATCTTCGTGGAGCAGCAGGATAAGAAAGCCAGATGTTGTGTAATTTTCCCCTCATTGTTTTTTTTTTTTTATTGTGATAATTGTGTAATTACCGTGTAGTCCAGTTGTTGTTCGTACGCACACATACACACACTGAGATGGAAAAAGGCTGTTTAGTCTTATTATATATGCTGCATTTTTCAATGTTTATTTTTTGTCAATGTAAAGGTGTTGATGTGTGTTCTAAGATATTGCTAATGCTTTTAAAAATACATATAACATGGTGACAAGACTACTGCCACATGTTTTTTTAAATGTATTGATAACCAGGGTGGTATTGGTGTGGCCTTTTTTCATTTTAATTAAATCAAAAACAGGTTAAATTCAAATGACCTTTTCCTCGACAAAGCCATCAAGTATTTTCATGCTCTGTAGCTCGAAAATAGTACAAATACCAATGTTTTTTTGGACTATACATACTTGGCATTCTGATACAAGTGGAGATAGTGAAATGTAGCTAAAATGCATTCAAATAGCCATTGTTTCTCCTTGTATTTTGGTGTAGGAGTTAGGATAATACTCATTATGATGCTGCGACTCTTGTGTGATGCTGGTGTGTATGGCCATTGCCGTGACGGAGCACCTACAACCTGTCAGTCATGTTGCCAACTTGCCATCATTATTTATTTATTTTTTTCCCCTTAATAAGCGTTGACCTTTGCATTCAGGGCCAATTACTACCGTGCACAGTGGATGGGTCATAATGGTGAGTCTGTCAGTCGAGGGTGTCTAACCTAAGACTGCCATACCGGGGGTGACACCACTCTGTAGTTCCCTGTCAGTGTGTTCCATAACCTTCAGACCCACTTTAATCTTCTAAATACTTTGTTATGTGTGGAAATGTTAATATATATATCTTGTTGTGCGAAAGGTATACGGTTGAATAGCTAGATATGGTTGATCAGAAATGACAACTTGGAGTAGGGTGGATTCCCATTATGTGGGACATGTAAGCTCCAGTGGTTCTGGCTCCTCCCTAAACTAATGTCAGTGAAACTATGGTAAAACTAAACTATGGTATTTTTTTCTAACATTAAGTTTAACACCACATTTGACTAGCACACATTAGGCAACTGACTGTCCCACATTAGGAAGTTGCAAAAAAAAAAATGACCCACATTATGGCAATCCACCCTACATGACCACCCCCTTCAGTCGGAGAAGGCATGCGGCGAACTGGCGGTTGACTTCCATAGCAAATTTTTCGGGGAACTGCAGGTTTAAAATTGTGGTAGTCAATCAATCGGTTTGAACCACTGCAGTAAGCAACGTCACTGTTAACAAATAGATTTTATTTTGATTAAGTAGTATCTGCGTGTACTCGGGAGTTGCCAAAATTGCAGAACCTAATGAGAAGCCGGAATGTATTCTTGGTGCCCTGCCTTTGTGCCTTTCTCATTGGCACAAAGGTATTTTACTTGAGTTACTGATTTGTGAGGCTTGGACACATTGCCAGCTAGTGAGTTGATGGACATGCACACATAGGGTTTGGGATTGTTAACTTGTGACAAACCATTTCATTCATGCAAGTGGTTTGAACATTGCAAAAGTGTAGCTGTTTCTGTCTTGTTGCTGCTGTGAATGTGAAACGCGCCGGTGGAATTCCTACAAATATTAAAGTATTGTGTGTGTTTCCGTCTGTTTCGTTTACCAGTAGGGGTCACTACATATGGCATCACATTGCAAGCTGTTCCAAACCCTATGTAGCATGTGTGTCAACTTTCCAACAGCCAAAACCTTTTGGTTTGTTTGCATTGGAATTGGTGCCTTTGGCTTAGCCGAAGTCCTACTTAATTTTCTCTACAAACTCGATGCCATATCTTCTTTTGATTGGTTCTTGTTTGCCGTGGTTATTGCATGTCACTCGCAGGTCACACCTGCAACAAAAATGAATCTATCCATTTGAGACGTTGCTGCTGGAGCTTGTGTTTGTCTCTGTCCTCATTTCGCATGTACATAAGAAATCCTTTAGAGGGCGGTGCTGACTCATGGCAGAAAGAGCTCACAAAGCACCTGTGACTCTCTACTGCCACCACAGTTTTGTGTGCTATTGCTCCGTGTCGCACAGATCTCTCTGGATTGCTAAGGTCTTGGCCATCAGACAAACTGACCGATGAAACTACCTACAGAACCGGATGAAAGTCATTGTTTCCGTTATTAACAGAGTCTATAAATGGCCCTTAATACGTCACTGGATCACGGGATTCAGCAGCATGAACACACATTTGTCTAGACGCTGGGGTTTACTGGACAATGTTTGACAAGTGGACATTGGCATTTGCCATAGAAACTTTGGGAGATCGCTTATTTGCAGAAGATGGGCTTAGGAAATTGTTCTTTTTGAGTGAGTATGCATATATTGGGATATTTTGGACATTATATACGATATGTGATTTTCATAATCTCAAGTACTAAGGGAAAAGTGTTATATTTATAAATGTATTTATGAACTTGGGATTAAAGCATACCAGCTGTGACTGTTACGTTTACTCTCGTTAGCATGGCTCATCATATTCTCTGCATTATTATAATTATCAACAGTTGCTTCACATTGAGATGTGTATATTGAATATGTAAATATAAATAAAGTCTAATCCAAATGTTGTGTGTGCGTGTTGTGTGTAGCAAGTGGAGTTGAAGGTAGACAAAAAATAAAATTTGCATGCTAAACAGAGTCAAGTGCTTCAAAAGACAACTAAAAAGGCATGCTATTTTGCCATCTAAAATGACGTTGGTTTTTTTATTTCAGGATTAAATTAATCTAGAAACAAGAACATGTTTAGACATAATCTATAAAAGTTATTTGTAAAAGTTTACACTTGTTTAGCATAACTTAAAGCATGCTTTGTAACTTGTGCTATTTTAATGAGCTGATAACCTGAGTTCATTTCAATCAACTTCCCATTCAATTCAAGGAATTCTGGGTAATTGAATTCAGACACACCAGCCCACTAAGGTCCTAAATAGTATGGCTTTAAAATTAAGAAACTGCCCTTCAGTGGCCTGGGAAATTAATGGAACAAACATATACAGCGCACAAATGTTTAGAGCTGCAACCGATTAATCAAATAATTGCCAACTAATTTGGTCATCGATTAATCGTTTCCTTGTTTGGTCCATTCTCCGCTCAAATGCGTTGCCTATATGTTGTTCCCAATGCCGGTCTCAATTCCCTGTATCAAGGCCCCGCCCATTATCTTGGATACTGAACAGTTTAACTTGGGTGAAAACCCAAAATAACATGAGTTAGCTCGGAACAGTAGGCTCTTGGAAATGTAAGTGAAGATAGCGGAACAGCAAACGCTGAAATCGCAAACTTTTAGTAATTAATGTTTCATGTTACTAACTGTTCCAATGAACCAATTAATCGTCAGTTAAAATGGTCGATTAATCGATGATCAAAATAATCGTTAGTTGCAGCCCTACAAATATTAATGTTAAAAAAAACCATCTGTGTTGGAGACCTGGCCACAGAGCTTTGTGGAAATAGACTGACGAGGACGATGTGTGGCATCGTGATTGCCTTGTTGTAGCTTCATTGTTTAATGGAGCGGATAGCGTCGCCAAACAATTTGATGCAGCCACATGGCCATCTTAAATGAACCATGGCAGCGCTGACGGCTGCTCTGCGCTAGCCTGGCGAGCGTATCGTCCACGCACGTGCAATGCATTGGTTCTGGCTCGCCAGGCACGCAAATGTCCTTTTCGTCGAACATGTGATAGCGAGTGCGAATCTCCAAAACGATCCGCTTATTTTGTTAGGGTTAGGTTAAGGTTAGGGGTAGGTTAGAGTTAGGGTTTAGGGTTAAGGTTATGCAGTAGCCAGTGACCGCCAGTGACCGTGAACTTTGGAGGTCCCTTGTCGACGGCCTATACCCCAGTAGGGGTGTAAGGCGTAAGTAAGTAAGTAAGTATGCAGTAGGACATTAGGTTTAGGAGTTAAGGTCTAGGCCATAGACTGTCTATGGTCGAGGCACTCTAGGGCTTTGGAGCCTAACAAAATAAGCGGATCGTTTTGCGATTCACGCAGATGCATCTCACTTAACCTGGCAAGCCAGAACAACTGAATCGTCCGCGCACCGCACCCAAATTTGAGCGAGATTCTGATTTCTCTGCCTGGTGGGTCCGGACCCATCAGGACCGTCCTGTTGCGTGCGATGCTTGGACGATTCGTTGGTACCGACTTGCCAAGCTAGCACTCACTTGTATGCAATTGCCCCTCATCTCAACATGGCGGCAAAAGGAATGGAATTAACTATTTAAGTGCAGACATTTGGTTTTTATTCACACGATTGCACAATAGCAGAGGAATGACACAAGACAACCCAGAAATAAGATTAAATCACATTAATAAACAAATAATAAAATACATTCTGGTACTGTTTACATTTTGCATTGTTGGTTATTCACATAGTTGTAAACATCAAACTCATCAAGAACACAGCAATCATCATAACAACACTACATGTTTACACTACACAACAGTAATTAATTATTGCCACAGCTTCATTACTGCATTATCATAGATCGTGCAAAAAAGATCTCACACACAAAAAAATCTTTACTGTATTTACATGTATTCTAAATTAACACGCCATTCAAAATGTAGTATTACTGAAAAATATATATAAGTATAAAGTTAAGGGTAAATGTAAAACCCACTATTGCGTGTTATTTGTAAAGGTGTAGCTTCTGAGATTTTCTTAACTAATAAATTAATAATACATATATAGATTTTTTTTTAAATAAAATGCATAGTTTTTACTATGAAACAGTTGTTGTAATCTATTCTGTATCATATAATAGTGACAATACACAATGCAACATCAGACATGGTTTGCCATGAGCCCCAGCGCTATGTAATTATGTTAATAGTTTCCTGGCCCCCACCCTGTTAAAACCTTTCTGCACCCTCAGCAGGGATCAGGGAGTCTTCGGTGATTTGCCGCTTATAGTCATACCAAGGAGGTCATGTTTCTGGTTGTGCATTTGTCTGTGAACAAAATGGCCAAGAACGTTATGGACAGATTTTCCTGATTTATTCAACCAGAGGTGGGTATTGACCAAACCATGACCCAGCCTTGGCTGCAGTTTGTGCTACCGCAGTGCTCATTATGTTTCATTTATTAAACTTTTAAACTGAAAAATTAAGCTATGATTTGCAGTGCTTTTTAGAGAATTTTAGAGAATTTTATATGAGGAGTGGAAACAGAAATGAAAAAAAAAAAAACAATTCTTTATATATTTCGTATTAACTATATCTAAACGTAACATTACACACTATAAGGAACTTTAAGAACGAACAAAATGTTTGTGTTCCGAACCAGTTCAGGACCGATATATTGGTGGCGGAACCGTTCCAAGAACGAAAACATTAAACATAGACCTG
>OMKY01248551.1:0-10708 GCA_900302395.1 Bregmaceros cantori | reverse complement strand
GGTCTATGTTTAATGTTTTCATTCTCTGAACCGTTCCGCCACCAAAATATTGGTCCTGAACCGGTTCGGAACGCAAACATTTTGTTTGTTCTTAAAGTTCCTTACATTGTGCAATATTAAGTTTAGGTATAGTTTATACAGAATATATTTGGTGGACTTTCAAACTTCAGTCTAAATGTATTAACGTGAAAACCGGGTTTAAAATACTATTACATGCGCTTCCTCGTCCATCCACAAGATGGAGCCCCAGATGCATGGGGCTTGACGAATGACAGTGAAAGTGGATGGAAATCTCCCAGACGTAGGATATGTTAAAATATATAGAGAACGAAAAACCAGTTTTGTGGATTTCGTAATGTTCCATTTCTGTTCCAGAACAGTTGAAGAAACATGGTTCCATTTCCGCTCCTTGTAAAATTCAGTAAAATTCTGTTTGCTTTCGTTTTTTCTTCCTTGAACTGGTTCAGAGCCCTGGTAAGGTCCCTTGAATAATTTCCTGTCCGTAAGACTAAAGCCAGAAGCACACATGGAGACAATCTGCTTGATTTTATCCCGCCGTTGCTCCTTCCGAACAAGCACATATCATTGTTGGCTAGTGCCATAAATGTTTTTAACCAATTTAACACTAAAAGATGCGTGCTGACGTTTGACAGTCAAGCAAATATTATCCACTCATGATGTCTGAACACTATAGCTTGTAATGTAAAGAGCAGGATCTCTACTTTCTAGGAAACTGATTAGAATTTTCCAGATTCTAAATATGTCTTTCGACATCTTTTGCAATACATATTTTTTTTCTGTAGGTCGTTTGTAGAAAGAGTGTGAGTGGGAAGAGCATGTGAAGAGTGGCATTTTCAAAACTAGATTTGCCTATGTAGTAAAGCACTATGTGACAAAATCAGCGATTAATCTGCTTTTTATAGTGTGACATTAGGAGTCTCTGATCACCAAAGGTGCCAACCTCCAACGGCCCAATAACGCTCCGTGCTATTCTGCTTTGTGTTTGTATACAGCAACGCCTAGCAGTCAAGTCAGCTTCAAAAGCATCAATGTCACATTAAAGATCTTCTAGCATGTTGTATTGTTGACCTACAAGCTGTTAGAGAAAACACATTTCATTTTTGGAATAATGTGAATTAGTGTACGCTCTTTTACGTTACTGAGGGTGTGTCAGGGAGTTATTAGAGGCCCAATTCCTGCCTTGTCTGTTAGTTCTACTGTAATGTGATAGTTTGACAACATTGCTTGGATAAATTACGCTTCCAAGTTACTTGTTTTTCCAGGAACAACAAACAGAGGATTGCATGCCCCTGGACACAGATACAAGAAGGAATCATTTATTTATAAAAACAAATCCATTAATTCTGTAACAATAACACTATTCAGGCTCCATTCAAATAGACAACCTGAAAAAAAAGGATGCGCAACTGAGACAGACAAACATGAAGCTGATCATCATATTTCACAGTCTTTGTATCCAGCAGAATGTGCACGAACATGGTGCTCAGCGGGATCACGGTTTTTCAAATCATCCTTGAAAACTGAGCTTTTCTCCCTGGTGTTTAACCAAATCCAAGTAGACTTTTATCAAGCTTTTAAATGTGTATTGGATTTTATTGTTTGTCTTTTTATTGGAATGCCTTTTATTTTTGGCGTTTTGGTCTATTTATTATTGTAAAGCACTTTGGCCATCCAAAGTTTTGGTTGACCAAAGTACTTGTTAAAAGTGGTGTGCTCTATAAATAAAGTGTGCGTTGATACTTGACTTGATGCCCCAATCCAATGCAATTATGTTTAGGGTCGGTAGGTCAAGGTATGACCGATCATTCATTCTTTTACCTTCTATTAATTTGTTGAGCAAACCTGGGAGAACTAGACGTGACCTAGAGTTCTGGGGTTCTGCTTTTGAAGATGACTTTTGCCTTCTCTTCTTTGTGCAATTGTGTACTAATATTTGAAGTATTTTCACCAATCCAGGCAGGCTTTGCCTACAGTTTGTAGCGTGGAAAACAGGATTTGACCCTTGGTCTCTCAGTCCAGACACTAGGCCACTGGGCTTCATACAAGCATGCAAATCCATCTATTTACTAATGTGTGCGCACACATTTCCACTTTGACATTTCCACTCCCTACATGGAGTGGTCAGATCGCTAAAGTGATGATGCCCTTTGCAGAGCACCTTAAAAGAAAAATGAATAAAATCAAGCTTTATTTATATGACCTGATGACTTCAGGCTGACTTCGCAGCTGAGGTTAGAGAGTTTTGCTCTAGTTCACGTGAGCACACAAGTCTTCTCCCAAATAAAGGTCCCAACCTCTCCTTTAGAATCTTTCCCCTGGCTTTAAGATGAATCACTAAATAAATGACGAAATCCACTTAAAAAAAGGAATGGGGTTTAATTCAACCTCTGTTAATAGAGTAGCCCCTATGTGGAAAAGTGAACAAATGAATGGATGAATGAATGAGGGGAACAACCCAGATGCTAATTTCACGTTCAAATGATCCAATCATAATGTTTATCGTTTATTTGGAAGTGTTAGATTTCAATTCACCAGTTGCAGGTGCATAATGTTTCCACAAGATGGCGCCCTTGGCTTGAGTATAATTCAGCTATAGCTTAGTTGGAACACTCGTCTTGCTGGAAAAAAAAAGCTTTAAAAGGCTTTAAGTTAACGCATTGAGGAAATCGCAACTCCCCCGCTTATAAGTATTCCCTCTGAAAGTGAAAGAAGACAAGATTGTTGACATTGTTTATGATCAGCATTATGTATTTTCGTGCTGTAAAACTAGCTGTAAGAAAAAAAAAAAAATCCAGATGTTGGGAAGTTGAAATGGGAACAGCCGCATTTGATGTGGGCGCTGACATCCTACTCCTGGAAAATGACTGTACCAAAATGTTTACACGCGGAATGTGTACCATGCACACGCAGCAAGGAGACACAGACTAGGCAACCTCACGTGGGACTCATTCACGCTAAGTTATACCACATATAAGTATGCCTATGTCATTTGAGAGTAGACACTGCAGCACACTAGACAGAGAAATTATGTAGAATTGAGATCATAGTGGGCGAATAACACTGACCTTCCTCGAGTTTCTCGAAAATTGCAGTTTCAACCTAAGACATTGGTTTGTTTTGTTAATTCATTATTTTTGTTCATTTTAGCTCCAAACTGGAACAAAAAAGCTCTAGTTTTTGTATTATGTTTATGTATGTATATGTATCATATTTTTGACAATTTCATACACAAATGGTGTCACCTCTACTTTAAGCCATAAAAAAAGAAAAGGCTAAAAAGCTGGCCACCAATTAGTATGACGAACGAAGATGATATTTGTATGGCGACATGATGAGGAGAAACTGAGTTTCCATGCCCCGCAGCCCTATCTATATCACTCTGATCGAGCAATGGACTGCAGCAACATTAACCTGCGTACCTGAGTCCCCATGGGCGACCATAGTGCTTCCCATGCATCACCTGTTGGAATGCAGTGACTGAGCCAGGTCACACAGCTGTGGCTTATCACAAGTTGATTGCATGGCCTGCATCTTCCAATACGTGAAATTGATTGGTTTCAAAATCAAAATTGGATAATCCCATTTAGATAATATACTTTTACTCTTTCTGAAATAAAAATTTCAGAGACAAAAATCGGAACTTTCTGGACAGTCAAAATTGGGCTGAATGCTGTGTACTGAGATGCCATAATCTAAGAGTCTGTACAAAGCGGCACAAGGAGAATTGCAGCAGGAATTCAACCATCACTGTTGATTGCAAAATGGAACCTAATGGCCAATGAGATCATGTTCATGTGAAAATTCAGACTCCAAGTTATGTTAAAGCCTCTTCACAAAGATATGCTAGTTTTAGCATTCAAGTCTGAATACAAATTATAGGCATAACGTCTAAATTATGACCCACTTCTATCCACTTCTTCCAGTGTCCACCGTAACTATGGCATCCTTTAGTGCAGGTATTGTTATAAACCGAGGTAATGCAGCGGAAAGAACCCAGTTCAAAAGCCTGATTGACGTTAGAATTTACAGCTTGCAAACATTTTTTGGATGGTGGAAATCGGACAAGGGATTCACTCTAGATCATGTTTTCATAAAGTGATCCGGGATATTTCTGTACTTTTACTTGTACTTCATACAACCTTTTCTCAGATGGCCTTGCTAAATAAGACCAAGTCACTTAGAAAACAGCCAATTAAAATTCTTCTAACATGCCTTCTACCTTGTATTCCGCTGTGTAACTAGACAAGCTGTCTGTGACCTCGCTCAGGCCGCCTCAGACAACCTCATGGAAAAAGGTGGAGGTAGACTTTCCTCGTGTCTGCTGGAACCAAGGTCAGTTGGCCAGTTTTTTAGTGCAGGCCGGACAAGTCGCTTTCCGTTTCCACACTCAGGGCTGGTAAGAGCTGCTGGCTGGACTGCAGAGTTGTGCGAAGTACACGTACAATAAAAGTACAGCCAATGGTAGAAGTGCTGACAGGTTGTGCTTTCAAGTGATTGAACATCAGCTGATTGACTTGACTGAGGAGCTACGCTAATTAGGATCAGCTGGCTTTCATTTCATTTCTTTATTTCATCAGGACAATGTGACATACACTCATGTAAATGTGGCAGATTTTAGCCCAGGGGCTAGTTTCCATCTGCAGTCCATTATAGGCAGGCTTGATGTTATAGAAATATAATTAAAAACATTTTCTTTTAAAACACAGTATAATTTAGAAAAGAGAAGAAGAATAAAGCAAAAAAATAAAGATGCTTAAAGAAAGTAACTGGGTTAGTTAGATAGAGGAAGACGTCGAATCATTTATGGTTGCACGCCTGGTCATCTTTGAGCCAAGGTGTCACCTTTGAAGGTGGTGAGGGAATTCTCCCTGATAGAGAAGGGCATTGTGATCCATAAGCACTGCCTTTAATAGACAGTGCATTATGCCCAACAGAGGTCTTTCTGAAGAGGGCCTCGGTGTCCCTGCACATAGGCAAATTTACAGAAATGATTAAAACTCAGCAGGTTGTACTTAACCAGGAGAGCTCTGTAAATGGTTGAATGAAATAAATATGTGTTGAGGATTTTTACTCCAGAAGCCGGAGTAGTAAATCTTATACATGACTGGTGGAGGGCAATGACTGAACCTTTCCTCAATAAAGATGGCTCACACAAACGCAGTTCACATGAGGTTGATTCAAAGGCATCAATGACCAATCGCAGCATCACGTTCTAAAGGATTATGACTAAAAGGTTAAACCACGTAAAACTGTTTCACATGCTTGCATAGCTTGTCGAAATGACTGGAAGGAGGAGGAGGCATTTCCCAAACCTTTGTTTCTTAACTCTTCCACTGTCAAGGAGCAGCTCTTCAGTCAGGTGGATCTGCTAAACAGTGACAAGACGTATTTGAGGACAGCTAAACAAAACAGTTGTTCATTTAAATACATTTTAGAATAAGGAAAAATAACTGCTGAAAAATGACAGCCCAATTCATAGTAATGCCGCTATGGGTTAGGTCAGAGCGTCTGTAGTTTTCTGCAATGTCTACCCTCCGATCTCTTCAACATCGATCTAATAAAGTTGAGGCCTATACAGCTGACACCGGAAAAAAATAACTTAAAAAAAGAAGAAAAAAAAAACGCAATGTGTCTTAAAATCAGTGATCTATTTATATTTTATATAATTTGAGCAGAACATTTGGCAAATCTTCAAGCATCCATTCATATTTCTGGGCATTGGTTGCTACTGAAGGGGTTAATATGCCATTTAAAGAACTTTCAGTTGCTGGGGGATGAAAAAATCCAAACTACTTACCTCCGCCATGGATGTTATCTTTGTTGGTTTGTTTGTCTGTGAACAGATAAAAATATGTTCGATGCAAGTACCATTTTCTAATTTCCCCGCCAGTGCCAGTGTGAAAGGGGAATGAGAGAGTGGGGACGAGCGGACATGCAGTACAACATTGTGATGGTAAGAGATCTCACAATGCTGCGTGCGCCGTGAACCAAGCCAAAAGCACAACACTATGTATGGGGCTGGATGCAGCGGTCTAACCGACTGTGCCACAGAGCCAGCCCGGTCTGTGAACAGAATTACTGAAAAGGTTATTGGCAAATTTTCATGAAATTTCTACCAGAAGTGGATATTGGAATGGATATATATTGATATAATTGTAATGGAACAATCCATTACAATTTAGACAATGGCCCAGATCATAATTGAGCCTACGGCCTTGGCGGAGGTTTGCACTCTCAAAGTGCTTCGAGTTTTTATTATGTCCATTTCAGTAACTGGTTTGGGTCCAGCCCAGTTATTAGGCTCCCGGTAAAGGTGATGTTATCGTGGTCAGGTAGACTATGTGCTTACTGCTTACTAGTGTGGAAACTGTGGGGTCACCACCATGGACTGTGGTTTCTTATTGCAGAATCTGCAGCTGTGTGTGTCTGTGTGTGTGTGTGTGCGCGAGGGAGTATTCGATGTGTGTGTGTGTGTGTGTGGTGGGGTGCATGCATTGTGTGCATGCATTCGATGTGTCTCCGCACACATTACATCAGCGTGTCTCACCATTTGTGCAGAATACGCACACGTGCACACACAACGAGCCAGCGGCAGACATGCACTCACCCTCACCGCACACGCACATGCGCATACACTGAGCAATTTAGCAGCTTTCCACTGAGGCAGGAGTTATTTCTCTGACTAAAAAGATCTGTGTAGCATTGCCCCCCCTACCTAGTCAGGGAAGAAAATAAGAAAATGATCAATAGATAGGTTCTTTATTCATTAAGGGTCAACAATGATAAAAATATGGAAAAAAACATGAATGAATATGTAAAAGCCATCATGGGAAATATAAAAAGGCTCTACATGTCATCATTGTACATCATAAGCCCAATTCGCACTGCCATTGAATTACGTGGGGACCTCTGGTAATTCACAATTACCCCCTGATGTATGTGTTATTTTGTCGAGCATTCTGACAGGATTAGTAAAAGACTGTCTTTTGCTCAATTTAAAAGACATTATGATGCGTGTGCCGTATTTTTGCGTGCCCACATGTGTACACACATACGCAAGACTCCCCTGTCACACACACACGTGTGTGCGTGTGTTAACAAAGTTAAACAAATTCAGAATTCAAACCATTGTGGTGTTCCACCGAATCACAGTAGGTAACTTGCAGTGAAATTATTACTTCACAAATCACTGACATCGCACATTCGCACGTCAAATGAAACTCAGACGTCCTCCGCAATTATTCTGAATTACCAGGGATCAATAGGTAATAAAAGTCCAGTGCGAATTGGACTTTAGTGTCTATTTGGCGTAGGGATAGAGGACCTTTTGAAGTATTCCGTTTTGCAACTGCAGTTGACTGCAAGGCTATAATAGTGTTGTTATTAGAAGGGACAGCATCCTTTAAAATCTGTAATAAAAAAAAAAGAGAGAGAGAGAGAGAGAGAAACAAAAAAGGACCATTGATACCAAGCTAAATTTCTAAATTACTATACCTTGCACCACAATCAACATCATCAACAAGGTGCCCAGGGACTACTAGATATGCCAATGGACCTTAGATAGCTACTGACCCACAATGCACCCTACTCTCCCTACAGACACGAACATGAAAATGTGTTGACCTGACTGCACGTTGGAATAAATGAAATGGCATCAATGAACTGAGAGACATTTTTTCAAAAAAAAAGTTTAAAAATATTTTTTTAAATTTTGTAGTGACCTCACTTCTCACACAATACGGTCTCCTCACGGTTGATGAATTATTGTATTACTGTGTGTCCCTCACCCCGCACGGACAAACGTTCACCCATACACGCTAATCTACACACACGGGAAAGGCACATCGTGATTGTACGTGTCGTGTCATCATGGCAACTGCTCGATGACACTTCTGAAATCACCATCCATAATCTCTCTGGCGTCTGTGATTAATTTAGGCGCTTGCACTGTTCTTTATACTATAAAAAAAAAATTGTAGTACTGACGGTAGGAGAATAGGTGGTAGGAGAATAGGTGAGAAGGTGTGACCAGCCTTGTTCTACAAAATATTTAGTGGACCTTCGAACATCAGCGCATATTTCTTGGTGGGGAAAAGGGTGGCACGGGAAGTGTAAAGACTAAGTATGTCTGGAGTCTCTGGACATTGTTTAAAATTGTTTAAAAATGGCCGTTCTTCTGGATGTCTGAGGAGTGAATGTCCCAGCATCCATTAAGAGACATTTAATGCTCTTGGCCTCACAAGCTTCCTGCAATTAAAGTCGTTACACACAGCCACGGCTCCTGTACGGACATAGTGGCTTAGCTCTGTGTGTGTTTATGAATTCACTGCATGTGAACATTTGAAATAATGCATCTGCTACTATTTCGCGTCCATTGTGTTTGTTTTTAAAAGCATGCATGGTCTATAATAGTTAACCGATGCTCTGCGTGTTTCTGTAATAATAATAGTTGTCACATGTTCTTTGAATAGTTTCAGTGGTTAAGTATGTGCTTATTGTTCACTTTCTAGTAATTTACACCAGATTGTATTGTTAACAGAAAAGCCTGCCGAAAATTAATTCTGAAATAGAAATAGCTGGATACATATATTTATTGCCCATGGTGACAAGACGTCCTTGATTTTCCGGGCAATTTTTCCCTGATTTTTTAAAGTCACCATTATTTTTCCCCTTGGATTTTATTCATTTTATGTTCAATTATGTTATTGAATTGTTCTGTTAATGAATGTTACTGGGAGTTTGCGAAAGAATAGGCTGCTATATTTTGAAAAATACATTTATTTTGTAAATTTTTGCCACTATTTACATTTCTAATTTCGGGTTAATTAAACATTACGTGGTCACAGTGCTGGGAGAGCAGCTGGCATGGAGGTGAGTATATTTGAATGTGCATGGATGTGTTAGCTACCACCCAAAAATACACAAAAAAAGATCACAATAATTTTGTGCACCGTGCTTAGTGCAACAAAACCAAATATTCTATACAAATAATCTCTAAATATAAAGCCTTAAAATATGAATTGACAGATCCCCCATTTTTTCCGTTTTTGCCATTATTATTTTCTATCGACAGCATTAGCGTGATAGGGGGATGAGAGAGCGGGGACTAGCGGATGTGCAGTATATGACCGTAAGGAGAAGTAATCTCACGGCGCTGTGGTCTAAAGCCGACAAGTGTCTTTAACCCCTATGCAGAAATTTGCATTTACAATGTTTTCTATTCTTAGAAATGTATTAAAACTCTTTGACTACAACACTCATTTTGAGATTCTCGTATTTGACAGCCAAAGAGTTGAATGCAAAACCTTCGGCAACAATCAATTAAGAATTAACATTCATCCTGACATCTATTCATCCACATTGTGTGAGCGATGAACTAAAAAACTTAATTTGCAATTACTGAATTTGTTTATTACGAATTAACGTCCCATGTAACCACACCCACTGGGTGTGATTCACAACTCCTCAATGTGATTAACTATGGCATGTTTGTGGCTTCGAGCCATATCCTAAAAGCATATGATCTTGATTGGCAGAGCCCTGTTTGTGGAGCTATGGTTGGAGTTGCTCATTTAATTAAAGCCTGGGGTTATCTGTGTGGTCTGGGGTGTGAAAGGCTACTGACAGGGCTAGGCAAGTAACTTTTCAATTAATTCCCTGCCAAAATGATATCCTGACGTCATTGTTTTTTCCCTTCTTCTATATACAACAAAGTGCACGCCTGAAGTTAATCAATCAATCAAAGATCGTTGGCCGAGTGGTTATGGACACCGCACCTAACGCAACCCCATTCATGTTAGTGGCGCTGCGTCTACCGCAGTGTCCGCAGTGTCGCGAGTTTGACTACGCTCGTCGACTTGTCTGCTATGTCTACCCCCGATCTCTTGAACCCAGTTTCCGACTAATCCTATCCAATAAAGATGGAAAAACGGCACTGAGGCCGGAAAAAATAATGCACACATATTAACTTGCTCGCCTTATGCTGGGAATTTTGTCTTAATCTTTTTTTTTGTTATTTTTTCGACGCAAGTGCCATTTTCTCATTTTACTGACAGCGTTAGTAGCAAATGGGGATGAGAGGCCAGTGGACAAGCGGACCTGTAGTATATCACCGTGAGGGTAAGCGACCTCACGGCGCTGTGTGTGTGAACTACGCCACAGACACAAGACTATGTATGTGGCTGAATGCAGAGGTTTGACCGACTGCGGCATTAGAGCCAGCCCCAATTTTGTCATTGTTAGTTCATGTGGTCAATCAAAATTTAAGGGACGCTTTTCCGTGACACACGTTAGGGAGGCCTCAATCGTGTTTTTGCACAATAAAGTTGCGTTGGGAGTTGAGAAGGTTGTGTGGTCCGAACATGTGGGTTCGATCTTGGTGCTAATCAAATATGATGATGCAGTCCAAGCATGGCTCGTGTGTTAATGTTAGACAAAAAAAAATAGAACAGAGGAGGATGAGGTCAGGTGCTGGGCGACCTGGAATCGTTTGCAGGACACCTGTCCTACGAGGTTTCAGGCGCTGCGTGGTTGTTCAAGCTTTGTCATCCAGTCAATTCTTTGCTTTATATGATGAATTGTATTGTTATATAAGTAATGATAAAGTATAGCTATTGACAGGAGTTAACGTTACTTTTTTTTTTTAGTTATTTTTATCAGTTTTTCATTCTTTTATTGTGAGAGATAG
>OMKY01248547.1:4859-22854 GCA_900302395.1 Bregmaceros cantori | reverse complement strand
AGGGGGGGGTATGTAATATGTGCCATCCACACTGCTGACACTGACAGACGGGCCCGATAAGGTAAGGAAGTCACAGGGCCGCCGTTCAAAGTCAAACTGTCTTTTTAAGAAGTCATTGTCATCACAAAACAATGGCCAAATAGTGGCCAAATAGTAGTAAACGTCTACTATTGGCCAAATAGTAGTAAACGTCTTTAGACGACATTGGCGGTCAATTAGTTAATATACAAGGGCTGCAACTAATGATTTTGATCGTCGATTAATCTGCCATTTTAACTCCTGATTAATCTGTATAATTGGAACGATTATTAACCCAAAATGTTATTAATATTGCAATCTCTTCCCAAACATACTTGTCAATTTTGTTTGTGTTGCTGTGGGGACAGTGTACAGTATAAGGAAATGGACACAGGACCATGAAGCTGGCATTGGGAACAACATATATTCAACACATATGAATGGAGGACACACCAAATAAGGAAATGTTTAATCTATGGCGATTATGCGATTATAAAATTGGTTGGCAATTAATCCAATAATCAAATATCATCGGTGATTCTGTTGCAGCACTACAAAACATAGCAAAAATCATGATCTAGGGGAGGCCCCGGTACTACTATGCATTATTGAAGGTACTAATACAATTCCGCCTCCAATGGAGAAGGTGTGTGTGGCTGGAGAGTGGGGTGCCTGAACAGTGAACACCCTAGCTTCCGAATCCCGGGGTCAGCCCTATGTTCCGAAATCCCTATGTTCGGAAAATGTATGGTTCATTTAGGGTTTAGGGTAGTGGTTAGGGAAGGGGTTAGGTTTAGGGTAGGTGTTAGGGGTTGCCCCATACATTTTCGGAACATAGAGTTTTCGGAACATAGGGATTTCGGAACATAGGGGTTAAACCCGAATCCCTATATTTCGGAATCCCATTCTTCCGAAATGTAGGTCTTCAGATAGACATTTAGGAACGTAGGTTGGCTAGTCACAAGAGTCATTTAGTCTTGGTAGTATCGATAGGGGTAAGGGTTGGGGTTAGGTTTAGGGTTAACCCGTAACCCCACTGTGAATAAACGACTACTGTTACTAAACGACTCGTAACTTTTCAGAACATAGGGAACAAACCGGCTGAACTTTTAAAAAAGCAGGGATAAACTATATTATGTGACGTTGGACATGGCTGCGTGGCAGCAAGTGCACTCAACCACAAACTAAAATTGAGAACGACATTCTCTCCCCTGGGTGGAGCTCAGAGCAGCCGGGGTGTTGCTGCTTGTTAGAGAAAGAGTGTGGACACTGCATGTCAGTATAATGGAATTAAGATGCCATTGTGCATACCCATGTGACCGTACCGGCCCCCGGGACCGGCCCCTGTGCACCCATGACTGACCGGCGGGACACTGCTAAGTACACACAATCAGAGGATTAGCCTGCGACATGACAGCGGAGGTGACGCTCATCTGGCACACTGTGTGGGCTGTGTGTGTGCACATCGTGTTGTGTTGATTTGATTACAAATTTGGGAAGACTGATTCAATGTGAATCCAATGCATTGTGGTTTAATTTTCAAATTTTAGTTTGGCTAGCCAAATGGGAACATATGGCAACACTAAAGGCATCACAAAAGAGATTAGAGTCAGCGGTCAACAACTAGAAACAGTTCCTCCGAGTTATTGTTACAGACCATTTTTGGTCTGTAAGATTTGGCAGGACAAGAACATTTCCTCCTGACGGCAAAGCTAGAAATAATAATTCAGGCTACAGAAATGTATGCAGGCTTCTCTGGATCCCGTATAAAGAGCATATATGTTAGGATTCAACTACTGATATTTTAGAAGACCCAGAAGGTTTTAAAAACCCTTAAATTTCAAGCCAAAGGCAATTTACTTCATGACTGATGATACGGGGTCCGTGCTGTAGACCAAAGGTTGTTACGACCGTTACGCTCTGAGAAGGGGTTAGGGTAGGGGTTAGGGTGTGTGTGCATTTGTGTTGGTAAATATGATTATAGTGATGGAAAAGAGTGCGATGCCAGACTGGCGTATGCTGAGTGTCGATATTCGCCGTTGTGAACCTCGCGGAAGGATCAGAAGTCCTGCGCCGGTGTTATGAACCCCCGCAATATATATATATATATATATATATATATATATATATATATATATATATATATATATATATAGAGAGCTCATATCAGAAGTCCATTCAGTAAACTCAACGTTGAATAATATTAACATATGAAATGAAAGGCAACTTTGTCTAGCCAGGTATGGTATGGTAAGGTTCTAGGACTTCGGGACCGTGTCCAGCCAGGGGCAGGTGCTACTTTTTATGGTGGCCAGGTGATTGCCATTGACGAGGTCCATGTACGACAGCTGGCTTAAGAAGTGAAAGACAGAATAAAGCAAACCAGTGGGTCGAAAAACTGTCAAAAAACTAAAATGGTATGACAAGTCACAAGATCTCAAGGCTCTCAAAAACAATCCCCAAAGGTCCAGCCAGACTATGGGATAGAAAAAATAAGTAAAATAAAAAAAAAGAGGCAGACAACCCAAGTGATGGTGCGACAACACCTACGAATGACCTACCAACCCTAAACAACACTGGCTTGACGCCTCTGGATGCATAAACAGTGTCTATGTCCGTTTTTTCGCCAAGGACACTAAATTCTGTCGCAGCTGTCTCTGTCTAGTGAGTGCAGTGTGCATGTGATACGGAGGCGGGTGGCCAATCAGCTGACTAAGCGATGGCCGATCACTCGTATCCTCCACCCCAGGAACAGGTGATCGTGACATAATGAAGAACACCCTGTGCGGGCGGAGCAGGATGATCCCCTCTAAACAATGCATTAGATGCATGGCCTTACACTTGCTCATCCATGCACGCATCTCTCCCTCACCATCACGCCATCTCTCTCTTTCTCTCAATCACTCCCCCTCCCCCTCTCTTTAATCTCCTAACCTGGGGGATACGGGGCGGACACTCTAATCGATGCCTTCTATGCATGCATGCATGACGCCTGCCCTTCCACACACATGCTCCTCTGTCACCCCGTTTCTAGCAACGGCCTCACCCCGGCCCCTCCGTCTCTCTATCACTCTTTCTTTCTCATCATGATGTGGACATGCTAATCGATGACCACGGTGCCTAATGGCCGTCGCTCTCTCTCTCTCCGACTCTCTCTGGCTGCATTCCAATTCTTTGCACTTTATGCACTACACACTACATAAATAGTGCACACATTTCCAAATGGAATACTATGTGGCAAGCTAAACGGAAATAGCGGTCGCTCTGCCCATCCCTCTGCCTGCCAATATGTAATGACTTACGCTGAGAATAACTTTGTATCCCATTGACTTTCACATTGATTCTGATTCCATTTGACTAAAAACAACTACTATAATTGTTTAATGCGTTTATGGCAGGGCTATTCAACTACTTTGCTCAGAGGGCCGCCTTGTCAGAAACCCGACGGGACAGGGACCGGAGCAGATGCCAGACTGCATGCCATCCCCCCACTGTCCCCCCTTCAGTATCCTCCGGCCTATTTGTGCAACTTGACACGACGCAAAACCAGATTTCCATAATTTTTATTTAAAGTAGCATACTTCCCATAAAAGGGCTTAAATTCAATGCAACAATGGTGCTTTCTTGTTTGTTACAAGCAATACCTGAAACACAAATAGTGGTAAACAGCAGCAGCTCAGAAAAACTTGACTGGCGGGCCGGATTTGGCACGTGGGCGCCAGTTTGATAGCCGTGGTTTATGTTCTCTGAGTGCAATGTGTATCCAGCGAATTCATTGTAAGCAGTTTTTACCAACCGATGGGCTGAAATTGTCTTGCGTACAAAATTATCTGTTTATCGCAACCATCAAAACCACAAGCCCCCTTCAGTTCATTGTTGTCTTCCTCACACGCTGTGATAGACAGGCTTTTTTGTAATGAATGCAGCTAGCCTGGCACACCAAAAAAATCTAGTCATTCATGCATTGCACATCATGACAGGCGACGTTGGTCTCGGGTAATCAGGGGGCGCGCGGTGGTCGAGTGGTTAGAGAGCGCGTCCCCCAGGTTACAGGCCAAGCAGCTTCTCTGGCTTTTCTGCAATGTCTCCCCCAGACTCTTCATCCCAGTTTCCAATTTAATCGGAACCTGGGATGAAGAGTCACGCCCAAAAATATAAAGAAAAAAAAAAGATTAAAAAGAGTTGTTTGTATTTTGTAAATTGTATTTATTTATGTATTTATTCATTTGTTTCAGCTGGGACAACGTGCATTGATCAGCATGACAAAATCATGTAAATGAGCCAGTGCTAGCCAAATGCAAATTTTTATCGGTAGTCCCTGGGCAGGTCAAAAAGGTGAGAACAATAAAACCATTTTCAAACAAGAAAAACAGTGACAAGAAAAGTGACAATTTGAAAAACACACAAAATCAAAAACAAGATGGTGATGAGATCAGGATAATGTATGGATAATGTCAGTTTGTGCGATTTATTTCCATCGATATCCGGACTGCATTTATTTGAAAACGAGAAGACATTATTGATCACCTACCAACCCACCAACCACGCCATGATTGGACACCTCTGCTCCACATTTGCTTGGACACCTCTTCTCCACATCTCCACTTTTCTCACTAAATTCCGACTTGAGATCGAACAGCGTTATCATATCCACAGATTCAAAAAACCTGTCCTCCATTCTAGTTTACATCCACTGCTACCAAACTAAGGAAGACTTGCATTTTCAATTTTTCAAAATAGAAAAGAAAGAAAAATACAAATAAAGAGACATGAACAAAAAAACAAAAACAAAAAACAATTACTTTGCATCAGACCACATCCGATAGGTCCACTTGTTTAAGAAAGTCCAAGAATATGTCCCAAATCTTGTGTAATTCCGACATCTTGCTTTTTAGAGTATGTGAGTCTTTCCATTGTGAGGCTTGATAAGAGGTCCTTAAGCCCATAGTTACTGTAGGGCTTGCCATGATTTTCCACTGAAGCGCTATGGCGCCTAGCGTGTAATAGTGAAAAGTTCATAAGTAATTTATGGTTTGAGTTTGGGCTTTTACACAAATATGTTGCCATGTTTCTTCTGTGATGTCTTTTCGCAGATCATTTGACCAGCTGTGTCTAATAATTTCTGTATTGTCCCTATGATTATCCAGTAGAATTTTATACATTTTAGATACCAGATGTCTGTCACCGCAATCGCTAGAAAATAAATCCTAAAAAAGTAAAAATTAAAGTATGGTTGTAATAAAACGTCTTATTTGTAAGAATTTTAAAACGTGAGCAGGTCATTATTTCTTTTAAGCTCTTTAAGGAGAGCATATTATTCCTCTTATATAGGTTGCCAATTTTAGTAATTCCTTTAGTAAACCAAATTTTGAATCCTCCGTTATTACTAGCAGGGGGAAAGTTATTCTTCCAGATTGGAGAAAGATAAGCAAGTAGTGGGGTATCTTTCATATATTTGTGCGTTATACTTAGAGGAGCAGAATATAAAAATTATCAATAGAAAGGCCTCCCACGGAAGTTAACTGTTTATCCAAGATGGCACACTGTCTTTTGAAAACCAGTACATTGCAGCTCTTAATAACATTGGAAGTTTTTGGTTGTTTCAACCCTCCAGATGGCAAATATAGCAATGACAATCTAAGCCGTGGCTTTCGGTTAAATATATAATAAAGACATTTTGGTAGCACATTCATCTTGATTACGCTTACTCTTCCCAGCATAGACAAAGGTAGTGAAGATTGTGTAATACAGTCGGAAACACTGTTTAATAACGGTTCATAATTTTTCCCACTGATTAAACTAATCGTGGGAGTTATTTCAATACCCAAGTAAGTGAAACCCTTTTTGGAGCTGCAAAGGATGTGGGACAGGTGGTTTCTCCCTCTCTCGTTCGTTTACATGCATGATGGCCGACTTGTCTGTGTTTATTTTAAAACCAGAGAATTTTCCATATTGGTCCAGCAGCTTAAGAAGGAATGGGATGGAGTGGCCGAAGTCTGATAGAAATAATATCACATCATCTGCAAACAGTGTAGCACAATGCGCAACACCTCCTAGTTCGATACCTTTAATTGAGGGGGTTGATCAGACTGCAATTGCAGTGGTTCCATAGCAATGAGTAGACCCCTCTTAATGGACCTCTGATGGGTCCATGGATTTGCCTTAACAGTGCTCTGATTGGTTTGCCGGTTTGAGGACGAAACTCTGATTCGTTGTCGACCATGATTACCCCAGACCAAGGTTGTCTGTCATGCTGTGTGATGCATGAACAGCTAGATTGTTCAAGTTGGAACAACTCTGTTAGATAATTTCGGATGGCGGTCTTTGGTGTACATCCCCCCACAAATGCCGCAGCCCTTCCACGCAAAATGAAACGGGTCCGAGCCTTCTCCCACAGCATTTTGCTAGAATTCTCCCAGCTCACCCTAAGCCTCTTTGATCAAAGATGACTAAATACATTCCGCACGGCTTGCTGAATTAAAAAAAAAAAACACCTCAACCACCAACTCTCTCCCTCCCTTTAATTTCCCCCCTCTTTCTCCCTCTCTATTCATCTCCGTCTCTTTATTCTTCTCTTACTCTCCCTGTTTCCCCTATCTTCATCTCTCTCTCTCATCCTCACTTTCTCACACAGCATCACACCTCCACCTAAGTGACCGTGGTGACAGTATCTTTAAACCATCTGCCCTCTACTGGTCACCGGGGAAATCCACAAGCTGACGTTTATTCACGCATTATACTTCAGCTGTCCCATATGCATACAGCCAGGGCACTGCGTGTGTGTGCATGTTGGCTGGCTGAGTGTGTATCTGTGCGTGATTGCCTTGCAGTTGATCTGACAAGGGAACTTGGGAGCCGATCTGAGTTGCTGAGAATACCACACGCCAGAAGCCCTTCGGAGGAGGCACATACATGCGCACATTTACAGGCACGCTTATGTCCCACGCTTATGTCCCTATAATATAATATACTTTTTTGAAATTTTTACATAAAACTATGCATTTGTCCTGACTGATAAATGTGTTTTCCTGAAAACAAAGAAACACTTTTTTGGTGCAAATTCATCCAACCTCTCATAACTTATGGACCAAACAAAATTTGGCCATATTGAATAGAGCCATCTTAAAAGTGTTGGCCTCAAAAATCGTATCAGTTCATGAGCCTACCCTAGAGCATTAACACACCAATAGAGCCACATAACTGTAGTCAATAACTGGATAAGTGCGGAAAAAAACAAAGTCACTCAATCTGATTTCTACTGTGTGTGCACCCACAGCTTTGATTTGGTAAGTGAACTTAATAAACTGATAAAAGCCACACAGAGCATTCAGCCAGGGGATTATTTGAGTGTAAACAGCACAACGTGACACACTGTGTCAAGAGGAATCAGGTTAAGACACCTATTGGCTTCAAAGTCACAACACAGAACGGATACGCACGCACACGGACGAATAAACACACATGCGTGCCCCGTTGCCTGGGGCGACATTTTGGCAACCGCAGCAATTTTTTATATACAGCTGCCGGCACGTCAGACCACTGTACAACACGCAACCACAAAGTGTGCCAGTGTGTGTGTAAAGAGTAAGTGTGAACAAAAGTATGTGGCAGTCCAATGCAATGATATTGTTTTATATTATTTAAATTGTGATTTACATTACATATATTTATGTTGGTGTGAAATCAATTATATAAAGTGGACACTTGTTCATATTGTTATGATCCAGTGGTAGATTAGTTATATTAGTTTAAGTAAAAAGCACGTTTTTAACAGGGCTTGAAAACAAAATAATTTTAAAAACGTTCCGATCCGAATGGTTCAGGAGGCAGGCCTATGTTTAACATTTTTGTTCTTGGAACCGTTCCGCCATTTGTGGTCTTTCAAACTTCAGTGCAACTGACACCATTACATTCACTTCCTTGTCTGTCCACAAGATGGAGCCCCAGAAGTATGGGGCTTGATGACTGACAGTTGCACGACTGTGAAAGTTGGATGGATGCTCCACCAGATAAGGTCTCCCAGACATAGGATATGTTCAAATATATAAAGAATGAAAAAAAAAGTTTTTAACCGGTTTTGTGGATTCATAATGTTCTGTTTCTGTTCTGGAACAGTTGAAGAAATCTTTTTTCGTTTCCGTTTCTGCTCCTCGTAAAATTCTGCAAAATACCGTTTGTTTTCGGTTTCCTTTTCCGGTTCGGAGCCCTGGTTTTTAATGACCTAAAAACAAGAAAAAATCATTAGACTCTAAGCTCCGGGCTTAATTTGAGGGCAAGCCAGACACAATGCATCGTCCACGAATTGCACATCGCTAGACGCTGAATAGGGTCTGGGAAACCTCGAATACCCATCGGTAAAATAAAACCAAACCAATCAGCGCGGACGTGGGTGGAGTTGGTATGGGCGACGCAAGACGGGGGCGGAGTTGGTGTGGGCGACGCAAGACGGGGGCAGAGTTTGGTTCGTGACATGTGGCAGCGAGCCCGCAACGCATTCGATGTCGCTGCGATGTTGCTCGCAATGGAAATTAACAATAGACGTGACAGTCAGCCTCGTCTTCGCTTCCTCAAGTGTCAGTCAGCTCTTCGATCGTCACGCCTACTGCGCTGTGATTGGATTGCCTGATTTAAATACTTGTCACGCCTCCATGCCGTTTGTCCCACCTACAGCACGGCGACTGGATGACAACATTTGATTGACATGTTTTTTTTCAACGTTTTTCGCAGTTTTGGTAAATGAGCTGCACCAGACCCTATTCAGCGTCTAGCGATGTGCAATTCGTGGACGATGCATTGGGTCTGGCTAGCCAGGCTAGGAGGAAACGTGCCACAGGACCTCTGGCACACGCTCCGGCAGCTCACGTGAAGACAACACACCAGAAAAAAATGGGTAGCTGCCATTGTTAAAAAAAAAACAGCCCCAATATGTATGGTATTTTATTTTGTGTTGTCAGTATGAAGTGCAAGGAAGTAAGGTCAGCCGAAAGTAAAAGTTCTGCCAGTTTTTGCTTCCAACTTGTCACAAGGCAGTATTAGTAGTATTTAGATTTCCCAGAGAGAGAAAAACAGAGGATTTAACAACCCTTTTATTGTTTTAGTTTTAGGTCTCGTGGACCAAACGTGTAACACAAAAATACATAAAACAAATCACGACTCGTCCATGCGGTCGGAGTCGTCTGGAATGCTTATCTGGTCCTGGTCCATCGGGATCGGATCGGGCGAGAGAGGAGGAGTCCCAGGGGTACACTGGACACAGGGGAGAGACCAGGTAAGTGATCAATCCGAAGGATTATCAAGTTAGATTCGACCTCGTCAAGGTATTGCGAGTGACGTGCTCTGTAAGGTTAGGGTTACCTGTACAGAGATATTGTGGCTGCGTCTCTCCAGGGTCAGACGCGGCCTTAAAAGGAGGCGGACTGCCGACAACTGGTTCTGTAAACAGGTGTTGCATGCCCTGCGGCACCTCAGCCGCGGCGGCACCATTCATTACAGAATATTGAAACATTCTTAGAGTTTGTCGTGCTGTGCATTAAGCTCTGTACATAAACCTTAAACATTCTGTGACGGCTTTAAATAAATACTTTACTTTGTTCCTGTTTTGAAGAGCAGCGACTGAATTCTGTGTTTCCTGTGATGGGAGAATGATTGACTTAAACATTTGGTTAGTTTGAGTCCAGTTTAATTCGCTGCTGAGCTAAAATTGTGGTTTTTATTTAGTTGTATGCACATAATGTCTAAATGAATATAGATGTTGCCCTGTCTCTGTCATTTTAGAAACGGTACCTCTTCTCTTGCTTTAATCTCGGAAATGTTTTGTGTGGTCGTAATTGTCTTATTCTCCCCCCCAATAAAAAATATATTTTACCTAAATGAATAGATGTTTTTTTTTGTTTTTTCTGGCTGACTTAGCTATAAATGCGACAATTCCTGTGCATCGCCTCCTGCCACATTACCATCATGTGTGTAGAGACCACTCTTCTGACAGATAACAGGGAATAGGAGGGTTTGTGGTCTGTGAATACATATGAGGTGGCCAAATCAGCACACTCGGATGTGCGCCAGTGAAGCTTCACATTAATTAACTCACATGCTGTCAGGATGATGGCTGTTCGCTTCCTCTGTGATGCTCCCTCTAATTAATGCAAGTCTCCCAATTAGGCTTTGGCCACCATGACCAGTGACGTTGAAAATGATCTCAATTCCTGACCCAAACTATGTTGGAACAAATTGTAAACGATTATTTTGCTCTCATAGAATTATGAATTGCATAGTTAAGAGCTACCAGGAATCCATGGGAAAAAATAAAAAATTCGGCGAAGTACATTCCCATTTCCGCGGAGAGCAATTTAATGATTCTGCGAATTTGTGCGGCTTAAAATTCCATATTCCGGGAGCATTACATTTACACAGAATCTGAAGGTCCTCTCGATATTTGTACAATTTATACGTAAACATAACAGATTATAATTAGAAGCACTCAGAGATTGCAGACCTGCGCCTAACCCCTAAACCTAACCCTTTAACCTAACCCCTAAACGTAATCCCCAAACCTAACCCCTAAAGTCTAAACTAAAATTTAAAAAGCGACAAAAAAGCGCAATTTGCAGGTTGGAACAAAAAAGCAAATAAGTCGCGAGGGGATTCGAACTCGGGATTTTGTCGTTAGAGTCAAGCCAGTTCGAGCGCGATCAGAAACGGAAACGGAACGGAAACGGCACCGTCGGTCAAAAAAGGCATCGGCTGTTTGGGAGACTAAATGCGGCTCAGGCGCAGCTGCGGGAGACACGTGTGACGTCACTACAGAGAACCATGCAAGCCGGGAGGCGGCGTTTGTTCACCCGTTAATATCAAATCAAACTTTATTTATATAGCACTTTTCATGCAATGCAATGTTACTTATAGGCTACAGAAATGCACCAAAATTGAATCACTTCTTTCTTTTGTGATTTCCAACAACTCTGGAAAATTTCATCCAGATCCGTGCTCAACTTTTTTCAGTTAGTGAGGGGACGAACGAACGCGGGTGGAAGCATAACCTGCGCTCCGCCCCCAGCGCAGGTAAATATGAAGAAGCATTTCTCTACTTATCTGCCACTGACTCTTCTAGCCTACTCTGGGCTGAACCAACAGCTGTGAATACTCTTTGTTCTTCTTCATTGCTATTAATGTCATGTTTTGTTAAGGTTTGACACACACACACACACTGTCCCATTGTTTGCTGTTTGTTATGATGTTATCATCGGTCAAGTACACTCACTGCGTGTCCCTTTGCTGGGCGCATGACCTTTGCAGTGTCAAGCGCTGTTAAACACCAAGATTTATTTGCGTGACCAGTTGCACATGCAGACACTTTCCATACTGCATACGTTATGAATATCCTTGACGACACGCAACAAAGCACATCCTGTGATGCTTGTTTGATTGGCTGAGCCCTCTTGTCACCCTTCGTTGGGTGCCCACACACCCATGTGGAGGAAACGAACAGCCTTCACATGGGAATATGCTCAGGGGTTTAATTCATTTAAACTATAATGAAAGCCAGCTTTCAAACATGACTTGAGCTAAGCTAAGCTAGAGGTAGTGTGAAGAATGTGACGTGAATGTATGATCTGGGGGAATGTATGGGTGGGGTGTGGGCATGACAAGACACTCATTCACTGCAACATCAAGCACGCACAAGGGAAGGGGATAGGGAGAGAAAAGAGGATGTCATTGATAGGTGCCATCAGGGTCAGAATGGAGATTGCTAGCAACATCTACTATGAAGAGGACCTGCTAGAGTTAGTAAGTTGGCTGCATTCTGCCTCGAGGGCATCCAAGATAATAGAAGGGGGCAAGAGAGCCACAGAATTGATATAAGGTCCTTTCCCATGCTGACAGAGACGGGGCAGAGGAGTCCTTCCATCTCAGAAGGATGAGACGTCTGACCAGTAGTGTAGAGAAGGCAGGGACTCGCTTCATCTTGTGAGGGAGAATAGAAGCCTTTGCGAGTGGAAGTATGCCGAAAAGTGCTAGTAATTTTTAGCAGACCGACATTGCAAGACCCTTTGGGATATTGAAAGCAATATGGGAAAAGTTATGTGTTTTCAAGATTAGCATGGGAGAGTCCGCATCTTGAACAATTGTCCGATATGCCAGAGTAGATATGTGGGAGCTTAGCCCTTGTAAGGTGAGATCTAAACACTCTTGTCTTGAATAAGGCAGTGTCTAGCACAAATAGTAGACCACTGTATAGCTAGAAAGATATCTTTCCAGTACTCATCTGTAAGGTAAACACCTACTTTAGCCCCCCTATCTATCTCTAGTAACGGATCGGAGAAGTAGAAGAATTGAGAAGGGAGTAAATAGCGGAAAGTCTGTTTTTTTCTTGTCGGGGGTCAAGGGAAATAAGGCCGTCAACACCAGAGTCAAGAATCACGGGGAAATGGTTAGTTTGTTTACGCACAAAGTCTCGCACTTGGAGAAACCGAATATGGTGAGAAGAAGGAATAGATAGTTCCAACTGGGGGCTGCAAAGGATTTAAATATATTGTCCTCACTGTCTGTCTGTCTGACTTTCGGTTAGTCAAAGCAAAGTATCCCGCTGGCAGAGATGGCAAGTAACAAAGTACAATACTTGAGTACTGTACTTAAGTAGAATTTTCAAGTACCTGTACTTTTAGAAGTACTTTTTCTGCCAGTACTTTTTACTTCTACTAAGAAGATTTTTAACAAAAATATCAGTACTTCTACTCCTTCCCAAAACAGGGTCGTTACTTTTTTTGACCTGGTAGGACTACATGTATAGCGTGAATGAGTCAGTAGGGGGCGGTACTCGGTAATGCACTGAATACAGTAGCAGTTAATAAGTTGTTTTCATTTAGTCTCTGGGTGTGCCCATCAAAAAAAATATTGCCTGTAGTTAGTGTGTTAAGGTCCAACCAGGTCCAACCCAACCAGTTGGAATGGTCTACATGTGAGGAAGGGGACATTTGCTTTATTAAGCAATGGGGGATGTTCCAAGTATACCTAGTTCATATTCAGTTTTTTTTAATCAATGATGTCCATTTCATAATGTTAGAAATTATTGATATAATATTAATGTGCATACATTTTGCAGTCAGCATAAACATGGCAACAACAACGATTCAACTCCTTAGTGATTATCGATTATTACATTTGTTGCTGCTTAGTTTTATACATTTTTAGCCAATAATTGTGACAAATTGTATGTATTTTTTGCCCCCATTCAGACTATTTTTTTTTTCAGGTTTCTTCAGGATTAGCTGGAAAGGGATGAAGAATTGAGAGACATGCAGCAAAGCTGTCGACTCTGCAAATATGTGCTTTGTAGTACATTGTCTCAAGAGACTGAATAACTGCGGTGCTCAGTTGCAGCCATATTCTTGCGTTATAGGCCACTGGAAATAACTTTTCTATGCATACATACGCATACACTCAACACTGTCAACTGGCAATCACGGCTCCTTTCTTCTGTTTTTCCAATATTTCTGCATTAATGTAAAACATACTGTGGATAGACGAGGGGTTATTCAAGGTAGGACAGGTAGGATGTCAGCGGGCGCTGCCTGAGACGTGACACTAATTAATTTTGGCTTGCAGTAATCGTGTGAGACACTGACGGGAGGCTTACTGGAGAAGTGATTAAACTTTGACTGAGAGCCATGTCATCATAAAACACAATGAGGAATTATAAAATGAATAATAATAGAAGCATTCCACCCATCAACATTCTGCTGGATACATCTGGAATTTAATCATAGTTTATTAGAAAAAACAATGAGAAACTAGAGATTAGTCTGGTGATGTGGTGTGGGCACCTCACCGTTCTGAATACAGGCTACTATGAAACTGAAACTTCTGAATGAATATAACTCTAAAAGAGATTATTCAAGAAACTAGAACTGTAGATTGGGCTCTGTGGCACAGTGGGTTTATCGGGCTTACACTCTTGTGCCTGTGGCTTAGTCTCACAGCACACACAGTTGTCGTGAGATCGATTCCCCTCTCTGGCATGTGCATGTGGCAGGGCGACTTCCCTGCTCTCCCGCGCTCTGATGAAAAATGGCGCTTGTGGCTAGAAAATAACTTAAAAAAAGGGCTGTAGCTTTCCAATGACAGTTTTCAGTGATCGGATAAAATTAGTCTTTTCCTTCATGTTTTTGATAAGGACCAATTATGCATAGGGTAGTCAATCTATGCACATAAGTTCCGCTTCACATCAAAGCCAAAATCTACAATACATACATCCTGCTATGGCCTTAAATGTGTAAACTGGACCGCAAAATTGAGTAGTATAGTTAAATATTCCAAAACCTCCTCATGCGATGTACAGGACACCGCCTCAGACGACATATAAATAAAAGAACTCTGCAGACTAACCTCACTCAAACCAATATTGACAATAATCAAAAGGAGAACCGTGAAACTGGACACATCAAGCGATCCCAGATAGGACTGACAAAACTGCATTGAGCGGCTAATGGTCATGATACAATTCAGTGGTGTTGGATAGGTGCTTTGTTGAACATTTATCCTTTATACTGTAAAACACTGGCTGATTTGTGAGGTTGCGGAAGAACCACTGGAGAGTTTGTCTTTCTCCCAACTCCCGAATCGGTCCCTCTCGGACACTGAACTTGGCTGCAAGTTTGCAACCTCCACATTCGCCGATGCCCTCCCATTAAAACCCTTTGAATAGAATAGAGAGCGAGTGTGATCGCTTCACATCGTCAGTCCGTCACATCCCAACCCTGAACGAACCATGTTTTAATTAAACGGCATCTGCGAATATAACGCAAACGTTAGTGTCTTCTCTGAATGCAAGTGTCGGCGATGTCCGAATAACGCTAATGGACTTTTCTGTTTATTTATTTACTTAGTTTGGACGATATGATTGTAAATCACGATATTTTCTACAATATCGTGCATATACAGTTTCCAATATCGTCCAACCCCACTTGAGCTGCCAAACCTCAACAGAATGAAGGCCCCACAACACTTCTACGACTGTTGGCCACGATTGTCGTGTCATTTTGCGGCACTAAACAGGAGGCTCCTGCTCCGTTTACAACGCGTTGACGCATAGTTACTGATGAGTCGAGCAATAGTTAAAAAAATGTGTGGTGATCAGTCAGATATGGCATGTTACATACTAGCAATATTTCAGGGACATTTTCATAAAGCATGGTCAAAACATAATCAGGTATTTAATCAAAGGGCGTACATAGACTGTCGAGGTTGTAGGTCAACTGGCCTAAACTGCCTGCTATTGTACTCCGACTATTATTATCAATGCTAATTGTGTTTTGTTTTTGTTACACTCCCTGTGCACTAAAATAAAGGTCTAAACTCAATCTGGGCAATTATATCTGAAAAGTTATTTTTCCCAGCGTCAGCGCCGTTTTTCATCTTTATTAGATAGGATTAGTTGGAAACTGGGTTTAAGAGATCGGGGTAGACATCCCGTGACAAGCCCACGAAGGGGGGAGAACTCGCGGCACTGTGGGCGCGGCGGCAGACACAGCCCCATTAACATGAATGGGGCAGCTCTAGGGGGCGGGGTGCATTCATTTCCTTGATTGACAGACGTGCTGAGCAATTGGATTGGTGGACCGACCATGTGCTTCACTTCATGGAGCAAACGGGCGCGCACATGTGCACGTACGTGCGTGTCGATCAGCGGCTGCCGATCGGCAAGTGGTAAGCTTTTTCTACAGGTGCTCTACAGTTGAGATAACAGCCAGTTTCACCCCAGTTGTTGTTAGGGACTTTCTATTACATGTCGATTCTTCTCCGTGGTACTACCCCTATCCTAATGGATATTAAAATGTATTTTAAAAAACACAACTCTTTAGTGACAATTCCGAATATGTTATACACATAGATCTAACCAAGTTCTAGTTAACCTGCTCCAGTCAGTGCCCACTAGCTCACAATCTGGAGTTGGCCCTCAGGTGCTGCGCAGCGGCTGCTCAGGGATGGGTGAAATGCGGAGGAAGAATTTCACTGTACATGTATGTATGTGTGACGAAATAAAGTATCTTATCATATCTTATCTTTATTAATTATATTTATGCTCTGACAATATACACGCGGTGTGTGACTCTGGGGTGAATCTCGAGCACACACAAACATAAGCACACGTGCACATACACACACACACATACAAACACGCAGGTTTATTATTATTATTTTTACACTGCCGTGTTCGCTGTCTCTTTCTTCCTCGGTCTTTCTCTCTCTCTCTATCCCTCTCGAACATCATAATTTGTTACAAAAGTTGGTTTTAAAAGCATTTGTTATTTTTAAAAGCATACACATATATTACACACACACACACACACACAGAGACAGACAGACAGACAGACACACACACACACACTGCTCTGGGCAAAGTTAACTATCGCATCAACTGTCTCCTGCGGAGTTCAGCTCACTGCGTAGAGGCATTGCATAGGATTGCAATGGAAACAAAGATTTTAACGCAGCGTCGTGAACGCAATTGCGCTGCGCGAGCTGCGTCACCAGTGGAAGCCAGGCGTAAGTCTGCAGATTTTTTTTTTCTATGTAGTCTATGAGCAGTGGCATCCACCGCATGATGTTGAAATGAACACCAACACTAGTAAATATTCAACTCTCTCTGTTGTTGTAATAACTCTGAAAGAGTCAATGAACTTTGACACTGCAAAATTTACTCTGTACCGCCCACAGGTACACTACAACACACTACACAATTGATTGGTTGGTAGTGGATGGGATATTAGTGTGCGCTCGTCATTCCATTTCCATTCCATTGGCAGCCGTTTAGTGCGTCAAGGGTCCATCTGTCACGCACTGGGTTTCTGGCCATTTTAGGGCATCATCCGGGCCACTTTCAGTGCACGGGAACAACACACTAAAAATAGTGCACAAATGTGCCATTTGAGACATTTGGTGGACTTTCAAACATCAGTGCATCAGTAATGTTTTAGTTTCCAAACGGTTGGCACTGAAAACAGTCGTCTTTTCTCTAGTCCTCCATTAAAGTTCTGTTAACCAATCAAAACAAATTAACATTAACAACAAATAATCAAAAACAAGATTGATTGAAAGTCTCGATCTCCTCGTTCTCCTTTCTTCTCTCTTCTTTCCAGTCCTCCGTTAAAGGAGTTCTGTAACCAATCCCAAATTACTGTGCTTAACTGGGCAATCAAGGTTGAAAGGTAGTTAGGTAAATAGCTGCTATATTCCTTAAATCTAAATCTAAAAACTAAATCACTTTTGTGAAGCCCCTTGAGGCAGATTCTGCTGCGATTTTGGCGCAATATAAAAATCTTTTGAGTTGAGTTTGAGTTGAGTCGTCTGTCAATTGTCCTACTCCAGCCACAGACAAGGTCAGAGCTGATATCCCAAGAATGTCAAAAAGTCAAGAAAAATATACCGTCACAGACTTTCATTCGCCATACAGCGCTGCCCCTCAAAACTAAGAACACAGCCATGCAAATTGACCCGCGCTGCAACTTTCCCCCACCATTCCCATGGACAGATCATAGCAGGGTAAACGGTGCATTGTTATAAAAATGGATGGGCCGGACAGAAAGAAAGAAAAATGTGTCACTCTGAATTCTGTGGCCATCGGCTGACTGCACACACCAGGGAGCAGACACTTCTGTTTGTGTTGTGACATTAAAAAAAAGGAATCGATGCAAATTGCATATTGAGGATTTTGGGGACTGCACCGTGGGCGTTGACTGGCCAGTGTTGACACCAGTGAGTTTGAGGACAACAGCTTTTGTGTGCAGATTTGGTTTTTCAAAATGATAAGACACTGGCGTACTAGTACATCCACTTTTTTTTTTTCAAATATTTTTTATTAGGAAACAAGACAATACAACATTGGAATCATTGTACAGACAAGCATGCATCAATGTCTATTTCCATTTTTTCATTTTTTTCCCCCTTTAACTAAATTTAAAAAAAATAAAATAAAATTGGA
>OMKY01248510.1:0-11273 GCA_900302395.1 Bregmaceros cantori | reverse complement strand
CATTTTATAATGTAAATATCACAATAATCACAGATCAATTTACAAAACGACAACACAGGTTGGTGGTCAACATGTTTTAATAGCTCTTAAATTTTGACCGCGGCAGGTTTTTTTTTCACCCCGGGAATGAATGGCACTGGGCATTTTCGGATGGATGTCGACATTTTGCATGTCTGATTCCATTCAGTACTTAGAATGCATGGTACGGCGGAGTGAACATGGAAAGTAAAGTTGCTGGGCTTTGTGGCCAACTTCTCCCAGAGTCCGTTACCTCTCTCACTTTAATTCAACACACACTCGCACGCGTACATGATTCCTATCATGCATTGACTACACTACACTTGATTTCGTTCTCGTTCGATGTCGCTCGCAAAGGAAATGAATAATAGACGTGACAGCCCCGTCTTCGCTTCCTCAGCCAGCTCCTCGGTCGTCACGCCTACTGCGCTGTGATTGGATTGCCTGGTTTAAATACTTGTCACGCCCCCACGCCGTTTGTCCCACCTACTGCACGGTGACTGGATGACAACATTTGATTGACATGGTTTTTTTCAACGTTTTTCGAAGTTTTGTTCAATGATCTGCACCAGACCCTATTCAACGTCTAGCGATGTGCAATTCGTGGACGATGGATTGGGTCTGGCTTGCCAGGCTAGGTATACACAGGTGTACCAGAGATCTCTCCCTCTTCTGCACTCTCTTGTGCTCTCTTTTGCTCTCGCTCTTTTGCTCTCTTCCTCTCTCTCGCGCTCTTTTTTTCTGCTCTCTCTTTTGCTCCCTTTCTCTCTCTCTCTTGCGCTCTCTCTTCTGCTCTCGCTCTCTTTCTCTCTCTCGTGCGCTCTCTCTCTCTTTTGCTCTTGCTCTCTCTTTCTCTCTCTCTTCTGCTGTCGCTCTCTTTCTCTGTCTTTTTCTCTCTCGGGTATTTTTTGATATGTTTGCCAGTGTGTGTATAACTTATATTGCTGATTTCCATTGCTTGCTTTTTACTTTATTAAAATCAGATTATGCAGCTAAAATGCCATCGATGACTTCAGTTGGAGTTAACTTGGGACTTTGACCTATTACAAGACTTGACTCGACTTAGCTTGTGACTTGACTTGCCCAAGAAAACTCGACACTTGCACAACGGACTTGGTCCTATCTCTTGAGTCATTTAATGAAGTATTAATTAAGGTATTAATTACTCGACAACAAATGCTCAACTACAACTTTCTCACCTCAATGAACCGTTCCAACTGTTTTTCAGTACGACCACTGTTCCTCTAATGTTAACATGAGCAGGGATCTTGGGCACCGCTGGAGACAGTATCGGGGTGAGGCTGGTTTTACACCTGGTCATTTAACTTCACAATATTGGAGAACTTCAATGGTTCTTCTGAAGATAGCTTCTCTTGTTAATTACCTGGGTGAGCCTGACTAGCATCATGCCATTACAAAATTCTAGTCCCACACAGAGGTGTCGTTGACTGAGTGGTTATGGACACTGCACCTAACGCACCCCCATTCATGTCAATGGCTCTGTGTCAATTGCAGCATCCGCAGTGCCTCATGTTCTCCTCCCCTCGTCGGCTTGTCTGCGATGTCTACCACCAATCTCTTCAACCTGGTTTCTGACTAATCCTATCCAATAAAAGATGAAAAAACTACGCCGGAAAAAGTTGCTTGAGAAAAACAACATGGAAGCCCTGGTTACAATATCATCACTAATTGTAATGTGCGGTGTGTGCATCTCCAGATGTGTGTGTAGATGAGGAGGTGAGGGCCAACATTCTGGAGCTCAAGTTGAAGCACGACGCCATCATGAAGGGCCAGGCCCGGAACAAAGGAACCCTGGGGAAGAGGGCGTCCAGCACCAGCAGCAGAGGGTGAGCTCACTGTGGCGGTGGGCGGAGTGGCAATCCGACTCTCGGTCCGTGCGTGTTAGGCCTTTTTGGCTGCTAATGTTTGAGATTAGTCACGAATACACATTGGATCGTTTCCCAAAAGTCACAAATCATATTAACCTGTCTACAATGATCAGGCAGGATGTATTGGTCTGGCAGGCCAAAACCAACTAATCGTCCATGCGACTAGACAGATTGTCACCCAAATTCGGGTGGCCCAATCAGCACCTTGTTAAGGCTGGCCTTGTTTAAATGACCAAATGACCAAATGATCGTTCTAGTCGCGTGTGGTGCATGGACGATTCATTTGTTCTGGCTTGCCAGGCTAAGGATGTATGGCACTGGGGTTCTTTCTTCAGCACAGTTCAGCAAGTTTGGCAAAGACAGATGGATCACACAGACATTGATTAGCTTGCACCCCCATGTGTTATCTTCGTGGACCTTGGGCCTAGTGAAGCCAATGCTACAAGGATACATGCATGCCTACATACAATTGTCTGCACATTGTGGGTTCTTATCAGTGGCTCTCCAGATAATGTATCAGACACCTCAGTGTAGCGTTGACAAGCCATATGGTAGAAGTAGGACCCAGAACCAGAGTTTGCCAAGCAGAAGCAGTAGATCCAGGCAGCAACCAGGAACTCTTACTGTCAACCAAATGCAAACTGTCAATTTTCTCGAACACCATTTTACATCATAACTCAGAATTGAAGCAAATGAAATTTGTGCATGCAATTGCTGACTTGGTTGTATTTAAAAGTAATGGAATGTAATCCCTTCATTACTTTTATGTAACTTGTAACTGTTACACTGAATGTAGGGTAATATGTTGTCTATTATTGCTGCATGTATTTCCACCAACAGGAAGGTGGTCCGTCGCGTCAGCGTGAACGAGCGCTCCAGTCTGTACCGTCGGGAGCATCACAAGGAGGCCATGGTGTGGCAGGAGAGAGGACGCCAGCCCGAGCCGCCGGACGATGACGAAGACCGACAGACCGACAACGAACTCAACCAGCAAGTTCAAAATGTGAGTGGCCAGGAGCATCGGGACGCAACGCACAGTGTCACTAGTCAAACCTGGAGGTTGAAGTGTAGGAAAAACAAGACGCAAACTGAAGGCGCAAAGTTGAAGAAATCAGCAATTATATTGTCAAGTGTGCTGCTTGTTGCCTTGCAGCACCGATGACATTGCATTCCCCTCAGACCCAGGTGCACATAGATCATGAACACATTGAAAACAAATATTTTGCAAAATACAACAAATACAAACGTAAGTGCGTTAAAACAGTGCGTAAGATTATGCCTACACTGATTAGTGCAGTCTTTGCCGTTTTTTGGCGGCCAGAGTCGGTGTGGATGTCAATGGGGGCAGGATGGGAGGAGAGTGACAGGGCATGTAGGGGGAGGGCAGGGAAGGAGTTCAGCTTCCTCACTGTCTGGTGAAATAAACTGTCACTAAACCTAGTGGTTCTGGCCAGGAGACTCTGCAGCCTCCTCCCAGATGGTAGGAGGGTGTAGGGTCACTCATGATCCTGGTGGCTCCGCAGGTAAGGCGTTGCATTGGTGTGCACTGGCCAAAAAAAATGGCCAGTGCTCACCAATGCAACTGCCTGCAAGCATTCCACTCCCATTTATTGAGCTCATAATAGTAACGAAAATGAATCCGCTATAATTTGGACCGCTATAATTTGCTAAAAGTTGGGTGAGTTAGATTAAAAAGCCTTACGGGCGTATATGGCCTGTGAGCCATAGTTAACCCATGCCTGGGTTACACTGTACAATTTTTTTCGTCTCAGAAGATGAATAATCGTGGTAACTGGCTTATGTTCAGGCTTGTTTCACGGTGTCTTGGTTGATTCACTGTCCGCGCACTGGATATTATTGCTAATATTCCTATCACTCCAAATCAATCATCTCACATCCGATGAATCGTACCATCTTGCGAACCAACCATAACAAATATCATAGAGTGTCAGATACACAGCAACTTAATCCTAGTGTACTAAAAGCCTATCAGCAGTGCATATACGCGACGGTGAAACATTTAATTTTTTAAAATTCTGCTCTCACCCTTCAATACCTTCTTTGGAAGCAAGAGGGCGCTCGTATTAAAGAAGGCTATTGCTTGGGGAAGGGGAGGTAAACATCAGTTAGGGGCTGCTGGGCGGCTAGGGATTATTAAAAAATATTTTTGGTTGGTTGTTGCCATGTTCGTGGGGCACAGAGATGCCTGGCGCACTTAATTGTGGTTTTTCCAGACATGTCATACACCGGACGCAGAAAAAATTAACATGCGTCTACATGTTGATCCGATTCAAGAAATTCCCTGCCGCTGGCTGCAGAGTTGTACGTCATGGGGGCTGGCCCCATGGTGTAGTGTTTAAAGACACTAGCCCCCCCCAAGGCAGCCCCATACATAGTGTTGTTGTTGTGGCTTAAGACCACCAAAAATCACACCCTGGTATCCCACGCGATGCGACCATGACAAGGAGATGTGCATATTAAAAACATGGCCGGCATGAATCAATGCCAGCCATTTGACAATTCTTCATCTTATCCTTTGTTTCTCCAGGTACCCGGAGTCCACATGCCCAATGGAAACTCTTCTCTACCGGGGCACGAGACGTCAGACAACCTAGAGAACGGAGCACCAGCAAACTCACCGGCTGCGTTTGTGCCCGGCGAGCAGTGGAGCGGGGGCGGACGCATGGACCGCAGCGCTTCGTACCAGCTCAGTCCGCCCGCCAACGACTCCACGGACGGTGCGCCACCCGCAGCGGAAGCTGGCGGCAACATGACGCGGGAGAAATCGCATCAGACGCTCGCCGACCTCAAACGGCAACGAGCCGCCGCCAAGCTCGCAAAGTACCCGGCACCCCAGCCGCCACTCCCTTCTCCGGTGGAGGAGGAGGCCGGCGACGAAGACGCCGACAGTGGAAACGGTGGAGACGCTCCCCCCGTAACGCCGACGTCGAACGACGTGACGCCATCGACCGAGCCTCTGCCGGAGGTAATCGTGTCGACCACGAGTCGTGTGTACTTCACGCCCGCTAGCGGAGACCCGCCACTCCTCAAGCTACGAGCTCCGGAAGAGATAGAGATGCAGGCCGAGAAGGACAAGGAGCCCTGCTGTAGGCTCATGTAGACAATCGTTCTTCTAGAGGGATATTTTTTGTTAGTTCCAGAGAAAGCTGCAAACCCCATTCACACATGTCAAACAAGGGTGATACGACATGGTCGGCCTGCTGAACGGGACGCAAACATATTCTCGTGACTGGGTGGAAAGCCAGACCAAATGAATTGTTCACGCACAGCTCGCGTTACACTGCATTGTGTCTGGATTCGACAGGATCGAAAAAGGGTGTGGCCAGGGCTTTGGACCAGTTCAAGGAGCGAAAAACAGGAACTTTTTGTATTTTCCAGGGAACAGAAACGAAACCGGAAACGTTGTTATTTTTTATGTTCTGGAACATGAAGACTTATTTAAAAATTCTAGGAACCGGGGGGGTGCGTGGTGGCAGAGTGTTTAGAGAGCGTGTCACCCAGGCCAGAGGCCGAGCAGGTTCACACAGCCTCTTTGGCTTTTCTGAAATGTCTCCCCCTAACTCTTCATCCCAGTTTCCGATTTAATCCTGTCTCTCTGAGTGAATGAAAAAATGGCGCTTGCGCCCAAAAAAATAACTTTAAAAAATACTAGGAACCGGTTAATACCAGTTTTATTTCATTCTGCAAAATTCTCGTTGAAACGGCCTCCCATAGGTGTCCACCGCTCCGCCAGTCTCTGCTGCTGTGCACCTTCCCATCCCAGCCCTTTGCCCCCACCGTGCCGTCAAGTATTTCAGCTGACAGGAATGAAATTAACCGTTCCAGAAACGTTTTTTTTTTTTGTAACAAAAATGTCAATGTGTTGGTGGAACCCATAATCAGAAACGTCATAATTCTATTTCTGTTCCTGATTGGGAAAAAATATTGGTTGAAAGCCCTAGGTGTGGCGGGGAAAGTAGAAGCATTATTTATATTTAAAAAAAAAATCGAAGCTATCCAGTCACAGCACAGTAGGCATGATGAGTGACGTGGAGCAGGAAATGGCCCTGACTTAGTCAAAAGACCAGCAGACAACAAGAAAAGGCTAGTGTTGACATTTTGAGACGTGTGAATACTTCTCCCACCATACGGAGAACTTAGCTAACCTGTTAGCGTATCGATGACATACAACAGGTGTCTGTGTACTGTTCTCCGGTCTTTGTACGGAGCTGCAAACTCCGCCCTTGTCTCGCAGAGACCCCACCTTAACGTAGCTCTGATTGAGAATCTGATTTAGTGGATTGGCTGGGGTCCAGACCCAAATGCTTGTTTGAGCGAAGTGTGGTTTATTCGTTTGGTTTGGCCTGCCAGGCTAGTGGAAAGTAGGGGTTGTACCAATTACTAACCAACCGTTATATACATTGTTTTGGCCGACAGCCGTGTTTAGAGAACAGACAACTGCCGATAAATGATATGCAGCTTACTACTGTACGGTAGTTTTCTGAAAACACAAAGTGGTAATATTAGCACAGATATAATTATGAAATTGTTTCACATTGTAGTAACAATTACCACTGCTTTCTTGAACTAGTGTCTTTATTCATATCATTATCATCATCATCACTCCCGTAGTTTGGCTGACAGTTGGGGGGCCCCCCTGAACACTTCACAACCAGCTGTCTCCATCTCTCTCTGTCCTCGGCCACTCGCATGGTGTCACTGAGCCTGCAACTTGTCCACTCTTGGATGTTATCTTCCCATTGCTTTCTCTGTCTTCCTCTCTTCCTTTTACGTGGCACTGTGCCTTGAAGGATTGTTTTTGAGAGTCCTTGGGATTTTTACTGTGAATATCTTGTCACGGCATATGCTAAAATATATTTAAACAATTTGAACGGATTCAGTCCAAAGTCACCATAAACGGCTTGTGTGAAAGATTTTCGTTTTTACAAATAATCAGTTCTTCGGATAAACAATTTCAGTTAAATATATCTTATAGCAGACAAACGCAGTGATGTTTGAGAAATGAAATGAAGATGAAGTTGAATTTAATTTAAAGAAAGGGTGTAATAAATACTTAAACATTTTGGCAGGTGCATACATGTGAGCAAAAGTTGCTTTGTTGATTTTAATCCCTTTAGTGCTAACTATTGGGACCTTAACAATGATTTAAAGTGGGCTTGTCATTTGTTTGAGTGCCCAAATGTATGCAAATGCCTACTTTTGTTCAACTAACTAATGTACATTTCCAGGTGTAACCATTACTTGGTAATTTGTAAAATGTATTAAAGTTCTTATTTATTTATTTTAATAGAAATAACCCCTTCACAATGCTGGTGGTAATGAACCACGTTCAAAACTCATTATAAATTCCAAAGTGGACCAGCAGAGGATGCACCATTTAAGTCATTGTAGTAATAGACCTGCGCCAACGCTAGCCTGCAAAGCCAGAACAAATGTATCGTCCACGCAACGCACAAGACTAGAGCTGTCATTTGGTCTGGATTAAGCAGGCTCAAAAAAAGTCTCAAAAAAATGTGTCAATCAAATGAAGTTATGAAATCACAGCGCGTGACAAGTGGCATGTAGGCCCAAGTCTCGATACGAACGAGGCCCGCTTTAACGGGGCGCTGGTTGGACCATCCGAATTTGGGCGACAATCTGATGTGTCTGCATGGCATGGTCCAGTATGTGGGTGATTTGTTGGTTCTGGTTTGCCTGGCTACACCAATGCTAGATCGACAAATACTGCTGGGACCTTTTACATTTCACTTGCTCAACACTTTTTAATAGGTTTTTGTTTTGTTTTTTCAAATTGAAAATAATTTTTGTGGTCTTGATGGCTGAAACTGCCCTTTCTCGTTCCCCTGAACCTCTTTCAAGATGCTAGGGGGTAATGGAGAGAAAATGTTTCTGCCTTCAATTATATTAAATTATATGAATAATTGTCCTGGTTGTCGGTCACTTATGACTAAGGTTTCATTGATATGCAATATACAATACGTCACTGTATGTGCTACCGCCAAAATGTCTGCATCGTTCTGCTCCTAAACTCTGGAACTCACTCCCACCCGGACTACGAAACATTGACTGCCTCCCTCAGTTTAAATCCTCCCTCAAAGCCCACCTCTTCAGGACTGCCTATTAATTATAGTTTCTTTTAGTTAGTTGCCTTCATCTCCACTTTTTATTATATTTCAATTGTTATTTGTATTGCTTCTGTTGCTTGCTCTTTGTAAAGTGTCCTTGAATGACCTGAAAGACGCTACCAAATGTATTATTATTATTATTATTATTATTATCTCGTCCATAACTTATTTGGTTCTGGTCAAGATGTAAACATTTGGTGGGTTGAACTTGTGTGGAAATTGGTCAGGGGGTGAAGTTACTAAAATGCAATTGTCAATGAGCAACTTGTAATTCACTATGGTGACCAGCAGAGGGCAGTGTGCGTTTCGAAGTCCAGTTGGTGCTGCTGAGTAAAAAAGGACACAGAATGAGATCATCACAATAACTGATGCATTGCCAGGGTTGTGTAGCAATGGATTGTATGTAATCACATTACTGTAATCTTATTGCCAAAAATATATATAACTGTAGTCCGTTACAATTACATTTTAAAATACCCAATCAAGATTAGTTACGTTTGCCTGAGATACCTAATGAATTACTTTTTCCAAAAGCAGTGATCTAATAAAGGTCACTTTAGTTTCTTGGGTAATTTAAGTAGTTTAATAATAAAACAATGAGTGACAACAAATGTTTGTATTATTTGCCACATGTTATTTAAGTAAACGTTTAAAACTTACTTCTAAATGGGACACCTAAGCTCCAGTGGCTCTTGCTCCTCCCTAAACGAATGGTCAGAAAAACTGGTAAAAGCCAACTATGGTAATGTGTCTAACGTTCAACTGTTCACCACTACATTTCTCTGTCCCACATTAGGAAGTTGCAAAAAGGGCCCGCATTAGGGCAATCCACCCTATTAGAAAAAATATTTTTAAAAAGTACTTTCAAGAGGGGTAGTTAGCACTGGTGGAAAGTAATGAATTACATTTACTCACTTTTTATGAGTAATTTGTAATTTTCTGAGTAGTTTTTGAAATGTGTAATTTTAACTTTTACTCAAGTACATTTTTACCTTATTACTTTTAACTCATTACATTTGAGTCCCCTCACGTCACTGATTACATAACATATTGGTAGATGATGAACATGTTTAATTTGGGCGGAAAGTTAAACTCCTGTACAGCTTAATGTAAAAAAAAGCTTTCTTGGCGGAGGTCTGCAACGCTGTAATTTGAATATTGTTAAAAAGGGGGGGGGGGGACGTATCCTGAATTTGATTCGTGACTCATGCTTTGTTTGCATTAAATAATTGAAAGTAACTTTTACTCATTTTACTCATTACATTTTAAATGAAGTAATTTTGTACTTTTACTCAAGTACATTTTAAGATGGGTAATTTTACTTTTACTCTGAGTACAATTTAAGCAAAGTAAAGATACTCTTACTCAATTAAGATTTTTCAGTACTCTTTCCACCTCTGGGAATGATTATGCTGGAAAATTAATTGAGAAGCTTACTTTTTAAAAGTAGCCCCTTGCAATTACTCCTTAAAAATTGTAATACGGGGGTCATCGACACTGCACCTAAAGACTAGCCCGGCAAGCTAGAACCAAGGAAAGGTTGACGCATCGCTACCATGAATGGCAAGCGATGCGTGAGCAGTCGTTCAAACGATTTAAAGGCTTCCAAAGTGTAACAGGTGTTAAATGGTCACAATCAAATTCCTCAATACAGTGACTGAACCGACAGTAATAGGCTGCACAGCCAATTACCATAGGCACTCGACTCCTATAGTCCTCTGTATGCCGAGTGTGGAGTCTAAAGGCCCATTCATACCCTACGTGCGGCTGATTACGTGCGTAATCTGTCTGTACATTCTATGCATCGCCATACCTTTTACGTTATTGTGTGCAACAACAGCTATTTAGACTCAATAGCGCTCCCCACATTTTCCGGTAGTATTTCTCCGTTTCATCCATTCGCACGTAATCATAAGGTCCCCAGATCTGTGTCAATTTACGTGCGTAATCGACGGAGAGAACGTGTGAAACGCTCCATCCCTATCCACATCCGTAGTTTACGTGAGGTATGAATGGGCCTTAAGGGTGGCACTTCCCCCCACATCTTATTGCTCCAGTTGTATTGTGGGAACACCCACCTTCTCTCTGATTGGTTAGTCCTCTGTCTTACTTGTGTGTGGTGTCATTTCACACCCATTACATAAGGACGGCCCACATTCACAGTAATGGCACTGTGATTTACATCACAGCGTCCGTAGTGCCACGAGTTCTACTCCCCTTGCCAGATTTTCTGCGATCTCTACCCCTGATCTCTTCCACCCTGTTTCCGATTAACCCTGTCAATAAGGCTGGAAAAACATTAAAAAGATCTGCCACAGCTGTGGCAACGCATACAAAACCATGACATCCCCTACGCTCTGTTTCGGGTATATAATCTGGATGAAATTATGATGAGCCAAACTTTTTCCATTCAAAAATATGTTACGAGTACATTTCCTGCACATTGCCTGTACCTTTTACTTCGACTTGAGTAGATATTTGGATCAGTATACTGAATGCACATCCACACACGAGGGAAAACAAAACATTTTGAAGCGTGTTTGAAAATGTACAACATCACCACTCGGCCGTCTCGGAGTCGCCGAGTTGCGTCTCCAGTGCCGGCAATACGAAAACTCGAAGGCGGATTTTAAATAAACGGGTTGGAGATAGTAAAATGCCGCCGTCATGTGGACAGGAGGGCACTTTGGCAAAGAGAAAAGCAGATTCCAGTCTTTTGTGGACATAGCCTTACTCAAGTTTTTGTTTTATATGGTTTAATTTTACTTCTACTCAAGTATCATCGGACAATCACACACCTGCAGGACAGGAGCAGGTGAAGTTGCGGGCGGCGTGACCCTGCCTGACGTCGGAGCAGGATCCTCCGTTGAGACACGGACGCTGATGGCAGGCGTCCAACTCCTCACAGAATATTCCCATGTAGCCATCCTCACACCGACAGTAGAAGGTGGTCTGTGTAGTGCATGGATGACACACACAGACAAGCATCATAAAACATGATAGGTGTCTTCCAATTCACACACTTCAGTTCTTCGTACACTAGGGCTGTACGATTTGGCTCCAAATTAAAAATTGTGCTTTTCCCACCATTGTGATATATTGCAGTTTTGTAGTTGTGTTTTAGTTTTGGTCATTATGGGGTGGGTGGCTACAGACATTTTAAACTTCACTTTATTAATAAAGCAAACTAAAAACTGAGAATGTCTAATCTGCACACCTT
>OMKY01248495.1:2693-21977 GCA_900302395.1 Bregmaceros cantori | reverse complement strand
CGACCATTTCTCTCTCTGGCCACCACAGAGGTCCTAATGCACGCTTTTATCTCCAGTCGTTTAGATTATTGTAATGCTCTGCTCTCTGGTCTTCCAAAAAAGACCATTAACAGTCTGCAATTATTGCAAAACTCAGCCGCTCGCGTGCTGACAAGGACCAGAGGCCGGGAGCATATTACTCCAATCCTAAAATCGCTGCATTGGCTCCCTGTGCGTTTCAGGATTGATTTTAAAGTTCTTTTACTAGTTTTTAAATCTGTTAACAATCTCGGGCCTTCATATTTATCTGACTTGCTTTCACCATATCGGCCCCCCCCGGACCCTGAGGTCCTCCAGTACCGGCCTTTTAACCATTCCACGAGTTGGCTCCAAAACTCATGGAGAGGCCGCATTCAGTTGCTACGGCCCCCGTCTGTGGAATAGCCTGCCGGTGGGCCTCAGGACTGCGGAGACGGTTGATATTTTTAAGAGGAAACTTAAGACACATCTATTTAACCTAGCTTTTAACTGAGTACACTGGCACTTAGTCGCAAATCACATGACTGTGTGTGTGTGTGTGGGTGTGTGTGTGTGTGTGTGGGTGTGCGCGCATGTGCTCTTGTATTTGTATGTGGTTATGGTTGTTTTAATGGGTTGGGAAGGTTGGGGATTGAGTGTCCCTTTTGTTCTCGTTGTTTTGCTTTGTTTGTTGCTGTAAAGCACTTTGAATTGCTCTGCATGAAAAGTGCTATATAAATAAAGTTTGATTTGATTTGATTTGATTTGATGTAATGAAATTATAGTATTCACATTACAAAATGGGTAGCTTACAAACTTCATTGTAAAAATGTAATGCTAAAGTTAAATGATGAGTAACTTGAAATTGTAAGGGGTTAATTGTTCCAATCCTGTGTATATTATGGGCTTATACTGCCATCTATCGGTCGCCTAAGGGAGGCATAGGCTGTTTCTCAATACTGTGATATAGAGCTACGCGCTTTTGTGCTAAGGCCCCGCCATGGATGGAGAGTCGAGTCGGTAGACGTCTGGATGTTCGCGTATTGAGAAACAGTCCTTGAGAAACGGTTAATTAAATCATGATATCAGTTTTCAGATAAAATCAAATATTTACGTGAAAAATAAGTCATTTTCAATTCATGTAGACCTTAAATGTCCAAGGGACCAGAGCTAATTAAAGTTTCGAGCTGGGTGAAATATAGCAACTTTGCTAGGCCTGTTTTGTACAACCATCGTCACGTATCGCATATCTCATGCTGAAATGTTTAATTGTTCAGTACTGTCAGTCCGAAAATAAAATGCATTCATTCATTCATTTGTAGAAGTAGTCGACAACGCCGATTTCGGCGGAAAACACGCGCATCAGCCCCGCCCCGCCTCGGTCTCGCTAACCTCATCCAAACAGATTAGAACGTGTCACATGGCTGGCATGTTCAATGCTTCCCACGCTTTTAATGTGCATGCGCCCTGCTTCCTCCCCCTTGTGCCAAACGCGGAACGCTGCAGTTTGACAGGTTCACAGCTGGAGTACTGACGAGACCTAGACCTAGACCGGAGGAGGTACCGCGCCATGGCGCCATCCAACGCGCCCACCTGTCGTTGCTTCAGCCGGCTTTATGTGTGTGGCTATTAGTATTTTTTGTTTTTGAATCAGTCCAGTTTTGTTTTGGGGATCAGACGATGAAGTTCAAGGGGTGTCTGAAGCTGCGCATCGGCGAGGTGACGGACCTCAGACTGGCCACGCGCCAGTCGCTGTTCAAGGACAAGACCAAGACCCTGGACCCCTACGTGCTGCTGAGGGTGGACGACCAACAGGTAGCAGCAGCATCACCTACTCGTTACTACTTTCTAGTACGCGAGTCTTAAAATTGACTTATTTTCTGTCACAGAGTGTCCACATGTGTGTAAATAACATGTCCCAGAAATATAAACTTCTACAATGGCACTAAAACGTTAAGACGTTTTCCGAATGGATTTGATGAATTTGCTCATATTGTTTTACATATTTTAGATCAGCAAATAGTTCGAATATTTTACTATCTCTGCTTGTTGATATTACGTGATAACTTATGAATGAAATGCAAAATATGATTAATATTATTAAACGTTACTGATAAAGAAACATAAATATCAAGAAAAACATCAAAAATATTAGCATAATAATGACTTTGTGTCAGAATAATTAACTTTATTGTTGTACATTTGTTTGCTAACATGAAACACATTTTATTTTTTCCGGTGTCAGTGCCGTTTTTCCATCTTTTATAGGTTTAGTCAGAAACTGGGTTGAAGAGATCGGGGGTAGACTTTGCAGACAAGTCGACGAGCGTAGTCGAACTCGCGACACTGCGGACGCTGCGGTAGACACAGCGCCACTAACCTGAATGGGGTCGCGTTGGGTGCGGTGTCCATAACCACTCGGCCAACGCGGACCCCACATGAAACAATTTAATACACTTCAAGTTGACAAGATTAGTTTCTGTTTCCTTGTGAAAGACTAATGGGCTGTTAAAATACTCGTTAGTTGCAGCCCCAGTAACCTGTAACGTTCCAACCCTGCAGGTGGGACAGACCACCACCAAGAAGTGCACCAGCCAGCCCACCTACAACGAGGACTTCACCGCCGAGGTGTTTGACGCCCAGCTGGTGGAGCTCGCCGTGTTCAACGACACGCCCGTGGGATACGACCAGTTTGTAGCCCACTGTCACATCCAGCTGGAGGAGCTGATGACGGTGGCGGCGACCGACGCCAGCGTGAGGAAATGGGTGGGTTTGTGGCAGAAGGAAACATATAATTCCCGGCAGAAGTAGTTTCTCCTTCTGTCTCCACCCCGTTTGGGTCTGTAACGAAGAGTGTCAGAGTGGGTGAACGCACAGCGGCAAGATCGGTCTGTGAGGAGTCGGCTAAAATCAGTGAACAGCATATTTTAGTTTGAATCCTTTAAGGATTTTAACTTTCATTGCACGCGACTCGTGGGTGTGACGCAGCCTGCGTCTTTAAAATCGTTTCAATGACCTTTTAACCTCCTTTCTGACGTCACTATTGTTGTGGACACATTCCAGCCTGTTGGTCTGTACATGGAGAGCTGCGTTGCTAACAATGACTGAATGAATAATTGGAGTTTCACTTGAGTGAATGAGGCTGGTGATGTCACAGGTGGGCGGAGCGTACTGAGACACGGTTCGAGAGAGAAACAACTGTTAAAATGTGTAAAATATAAATAATGTTAAAATCTAAGAAAGGATGTAGGATATACTGGGGCACGCTAGAAAGGGAGGCCAAATCAGAAATATTTACAAAGGATAAACATTATGGGGGCGCGCAGTGACCCCCAGACCATAGGTCGAGCAGGTTCAAATCCCCTGTCCGGTTTTTCTGCAATGTCCCCCCCCACACTCTTCATCCCAGTTTCTGATTTAATCCTGTCACCATCTCTCCCAAAAAATAAAAAAGATACATTTTATAGTACAGTGAGAGTCTAAACTGGTGGCTAAAAGATGGAATGATATGAAGTCAAGGAAATTGCGAAATATGAATATTTAATTAATAATAGTTAATATTCAAATCTTGGTAGCCAATCACAGCGCAGTATGTGGGTCATATGTGGGGACAACCAAACTCCGCCCACGCCTCGTGTCACCTATACCAAACACGTCTCACGTCGGCCATACAAAACTCCGCCCACGTCTCGATTCAAATAATTTGATTGGTCAGCCCGTATACGGGCAACGTCTTCCTGATTTGCCCAGACCCAATGTACCGCCTAGTGGCGTGCGATGCATGGACGATTCGTTTGTTCTGGCTCGCCAGGCTACCTTTCCTCCGTACGTGTTAGCTATTAGTTGCTTCAGTCATCACAGCCGTTTGGGTCTGTGGTGCTAAGCTATGCTGACAACGTATCGCTGCAGGCAGAAACAGTGGCATGCATTGATTTTTCTTTACAAATCATTGGTTGTTCAGATCAGCAGTTCCAGCTACATGAAGTTATAATTTCACTACATATATCATGAAGTAGACAAAACCAGTGAAACATGCATAGAAGATACAAGAGCAAGCAATATACACGCGTGGAATTAAGATTTTAAGTTAGTTAGGATACTCTCTGGTGCGCACACAGTAAACATAACTCATTGGCTGTGTCCGAAATCGCCCCCTAACCCCCATATAGTGCACTATATGGGGCGCACGCCATTTTGTAGGGGTGTCCAAATTCATCCATGTACCCTAGATAGTGCATTGTGGGAAAGTATCCCACAATGCACTGCGAAATGTAATGAGCATCGGATGTACCCTAGACGGAGCAATATAACCCACAATGCATTGCGAGACGTTTTAAAAATGACCTAAACTTAAAACAAATGCCGCGGCGGGAGTAAATAGCGACCGACCACGGCAAATAGGTATAAATGTAAGTACTTTTGACTTTTTGTAATGATTTTTGAATTTTATAATTATATTTTTTATAATTAGAATTCATAATAATTTTCAACGGCGCCGACTCTAGTGTCCGAAATCTCGGCAGTTGCTGTTGAGTGCACTATAAGTGAGTGCACTTTATGGGGGGTAGGGAGTACGGGATAGGGAGCGATTTCGGACAGAGCCATTGTGTTGTTTCACCAGCATGACGAGACGGCTCATAAAACATACACTTAGCACTGACATAGAAATGTTTAATGTAAACACTTTTGTTTTTCGCTTCTGAATCTGTCTTCAGTCTCTCAGGCGATACGTCGAATGGAAACGTCAGGTGTGTGTCTGTGATGCTGTTTCATCGTCTGTGTGTTTCAAATTCCGCTGTGCACGTTCTGCTTCTTGTGGTTTCCGTTGAGCTACTTTTCCACTAAGTGGTTGCTGTGAAATGAAACCTTGTGACACCAGTATGGAGAGTTGTTGTGCTGCTAGCCTACTTCTACATTTTTTATTAAGCAAAACATTATTTTTACAGTGATCCTGAGGGAAAATATCTGAAGCCGATATTAATTTGGAGTAAAAGTGAAGATCTTGCATCCACCACTTTGATTTAATAACATTTTCAACTTGGAGAACTTTCCCACAAGCTGCACCAACATAGAATAATCGCTTCTTCTGGTTCATCGAATACATTTTAAAATATGTATTTTCATAACTGGCAAATCATCTTGCGTCAAACATACGGCATAGATTCATACAATCCTGCTTTAACCAAATTTTAAAACGTTTAGGTCTCTGTAAAGAGAGTAGGTGAATGGACCCCCACTTGCCATAGAAGGGTGCAAGTGAGCCACATAATGGAAAACCTCAATTTCCAGTTTTAGAAAGAGAAAAATATCCTTTTTCCACTTGGTTAAGGAGGGAGTGTGAGGGCTTTTCCACCTAAGGAGTCGAAGACGTTTAACTAGATGTGTGAAGGCCAAGACTCGCTTCATTTTAAGGGAGCATCGCTGCTGTCTGTCATGGAATGCGCTGCTTCTTTTCCACCAGTGTTGAACAGGTAATAATGGCACTCGGCAAGCATGTGACTCTACCTGTCCGACCTGCTGTCCATCATCCTGCATAGCTGTGATTCCGCGTAGCTCTGACTGCACAGACCGTTGTTGTTGTTTTTTCCGGTCGATTCTTTGTGAAGATCTTATCTTGACTTGGGTCTTTGTGCCATTCGGCATGTGTAAAAGTATAGCAAACTCTGCACTAGAGCTGATGAATCGATGAATCGATGATAATCGATTATTGCAATACTCGGTAACTAATTTGATAATCGATTAATCTGCAGCGATTGATACAAAATGGTGTGTGTCCCAGGGAACGATTTCAGACACAGCCGACAAATGAATGAGAGAATTTTAACATTTTTTTTGGACGCAAGCGATAGTACCAGGATTAAATGGGAAACTGGGATGAAGGGGGAGACATTGCAGAAAATCCGGACAGGGAATTTCAACCTGCGGCACTGCTCGACCCATGGACCGGGGGTCGCTCTCTACCCGCTCCGCCACCGCATGAACATAATCTATCCGGTGCTAAGATAAAATAAGATAAGCCCATACCCAATGCTGAAATAATTATTTATTATTGTTTTTACTACAGTAAGGAATTTGAATTAAATTTGTGTGTGTGTGTGTGTGTGTGTGTGTGTGTGTGTGTGCGTGTCAACAGTATGATTTGGAACCAGCTGGAAAGATCTTTGTTGTCATCTCCTTAACTGGGTCATTTGTTGATGGTAAGTTTCCTTCTTCTTTAAGTTTTTTTAATGAATGCATGTAATCTGTTTTTCAACATGTTTTGAGAGACAGAGAGTAGGAAAACATGCAACAATAATGTAACTAAATACATATACACATAACATAACTAACCAACGCTGGGTTGGCTGAGAATAATTAAAATGAAGTAAAGTTGTTCACAACCGCAACAGGAAGAAGGCGTATACTTATTTAACAACGCACACCGTTTTGGTTTCCTGTACTGTGTCCCACAGTGCTGTGGGTGAGTGAGGAGCATTAAAGTAACTAAATACTGAGTAAAGTATTTTGGGTAAGTAACTTGAGCTGATTACCGGCCATCATGCATCTCTAGGTACTTTTTTGTCACCATGGACTACTCCTAATACTACTAATGTATAGACAACGGACCTTTGAGATAGATTTAATAATGGGTTGGTGAGAGGGTTAAATCGGAAACTGGGATGAAGAGTCGGGGAGACATTGCAGAAAAGCTGGAGAGGGGACGGGAACCTGCGGCAAGCTCTATAACCACTCTGCCACAGCGCCCCCAGCATTAATAATTTCTTTTTTTAAGTTATTTTTTCTGGCGTCAGCGCCGTTTTTCCTTTTTTATTGGATAGGATTAGTCGGAAACTGGGTTGAAGAGATCGCGGGTAGACATTGCAGACTGGGAATGGGGTCGCGTTAGGTGCGGTGTCCATAACCACTCGGCCAACGTGGACCCCAGAATTAATAATTTTATGTGACTTTCTTGCCGCTGCTGGGCAATATGGTGCAGTACCATGCAAGAAAGGACATTTAAACTGCATGCAGTGCTCCTAACCGGTTCAAGGAACGAAAAACGAACACTAACAGAATTTTATGAAATTTTACGAGGAGCGGAAACGGAAACGAAAAAAGGTGTCTTCAACTGTTTCGCAACAGAGACGTCTGTAATCCATCCAGTGTTCTGTAATCCATCGCATGATGTGGTTTTGGAATGTTTCAATTATACTGCTCAACTTTGTTCTCCAGTTTACACATTCAAGGCCGTATAGCACTGCAGGCAACAACGGCCAGCGGCGCCAGCCTAGCGCTGAATAAATGTAATGAATCTAAAACTGAGACCTAGTTCAGTCAGATATGGCATCTATCAGGAGCAGCGTTGTCCGGTGAAAATGTATTTCGGTGATGTGTTTGTGTTCCGGTGCGTGCGCAGGTGACGCCGTGAAGTCCTACACGCCCTTCAACCGGAAACGGCAGGGGGCGGTGCGGCGGAGGATCCACCAGGTCAAGGGTCATAAGTTCATGGCCACGTTCCTGAGACAGCCCACGTTCTGCTTCCACTGCAAAGACTTCATATGGTGACCGCACGCAACCACAGTCAACCAGGGCCTTGAACCGGTTCAACCGAAAACGAAAACCGGGAATTTTTTGTATTTTCAAGGGAACAGAAACGAAACCGGAAATGTTATCATTTTATATGTTCTGGAACAGGAACACTTAAATAATTAAAAAATATGTATAATAAAAATAATGGTAATCGGTTCCTCAAGTTTTCGTTGAAACGCGGCACAATCTGTCCCATAGGTGTCCGCTGCTCTGCCTTCCCTTCCCAGCCACGCCCGCGACGAGCGATAACTTGGTCTCAGTACCGGGAACAATATTTTGTGTTTCAACCGATTCGGAAACATCAATTTATTGGTGGAACTCATAATCGGAATCAGTCATAATTCTGTTTCTGTTCGGAACAAACCAATTGGGTTTTACCAATTATTGGTTCAAAGGCCTGCATGGAACTATTGTCAATGTTGGAGCCAAAATGTTTTTTGTTTTGAAGCAGTAATCAATACATTTATTGCATTTTCTTTTCTTTATCCTGATTGATTGGCAATGCCTGTTTTGGGTGGTTGCCATGGTAACGCGAGATAAGGAGTGCATCACACCCAGGTGTGACAGTTTTCGACCGTGCTGTTAGTCGTGCGTAGTTCCGATTTTTGTTTGCTGATGCTGTATAATTCATTGAAAAATTATGAGTACTACAGCTCGTCAATTGAAGATATGAAAATAATTGTTGTCAATCAATCGGGATCAATAAAAGAAAATAAATACAATCTTTTCATTATAGCTTCTTTCGGCTTAAAGTCCCTATTTGTCTTTGTGTGTGCACCACAGGGGAGTGTTCGGCAAGCAGGGCTACCAGTGCCAAGGTTCGTAGCTGGTGGTGTGCTTGCAGTGCCATGAATGTGATTTGTGATGGGTGACCCAAGACATGGACAGAGTTTGAAACGCCTCCACACTACTTGTGCCCCCTACTGTACTGTGACGCGATTTTGATTGACCCTTTTTGTTTCAAACCCCTGGTTTTACCAGACCCAATGATTGTTCTAATTGCATGTGATGTGTGGACTATTCATTGGTTCTGGCTAGCCAGGCTACAGACTGTAGTAAATGGGTAGAATGTAGTAGAATAGGAATCGGAAGAATGGAGGTATACAATTTGCTAGTTACAGAACAAAGACACTGAAAGCTGAAAGGTAGGTAGGATGTCAAAGATTAGTGATATTCAAGTGTTGTGGAATGATTTCCTGTTGCTCTCTGTGCTGCGGTTTGGGACAATGAATCAATCACGACATCAGAGTGGAGAGGCTGTGTACCATTTTTAAATCTTGATTCATGATTAATTTGGATTATGTGTGTTTACTAATTATCAGATGGGCAGTTAGTAACGGCTTGTGTCTTTGATTTATACTTTAAAATTACAGCAAGTATCATGCATTATTCATTTGTCCTTTAAGAAAATCAGAATTAAAGGTGCATTGTTCCGACTGGGTCAGAACAATACAACTTGATGAATTGTATTGGGTGATTGTCGTGGCTTTTATTCAGGTGAGGCTTATAGTCTGGAAGTGATGGCAAACGATCTTGCATTTGAAACACAATTTAACAACGGTCCTTCTGTCATCCAGTGTGCTGGTGTGTGGTCCACAAACGATGCCACCATCAGGTTGTGACCGCCTGTCCGGGTATGAAGAAGAAGGAGCAGTCGCAGGTGAGTGGACGCCTTTTAAAACGTCAGGGTATGGACAAGAAAGCAAAGCCGACAATGAGGGGACGGATCCTGTTCCATTTATACTGCAGGATGTGAAGGGAAGGCTATCTATAGACCTACAGTGCTGAATGCAGAACTAAAATTTTTTTTTAAAAAAACCTACGGAACAGGTTTAGGTAGGTCCACTTGGCGTTTTTTGCAGTCGAGGAGCGTTTCATCCGAAAACGCCCTCCACGGTGGGAATTTTTCACTTCAGTGTTTTCGTGGTGCCATGTGAACGCCATGTTTAATAAAGTTCTTATCTTGTCAGGTCAATAACGGCTTTGGCATCAACGTGCCACACAACTTTGCCATCAACAACTACAAGAGTCCGGCCTTCTGTAACCACTGTGGCTCCCTCTTGTGGGGGGTTGTCAAACAGGGCCTGCAGTGCAAAGGTGAGACATTATTTATTATAAACTAAACCTTCATATTATTCATGAATTTAATTGCTAACTTTTAAAAAATGTATCCATTAATTCTTGTAGCCCAGTATGCGTGGGCTTACAGGACACTGCAATGACTCCATGTGATTTCATCTGACACGACACCCGGCCTGTTTTTGAAGACACGGCGTTCTTAGTTCCGCATACCTTGAGCCAAAAGAAAATGGTTCTCATCCTCCGCCACATTTAAAACACAAAACCCACATATTCTATTCTCGGGTAGTGTCATTAAATCAGACCGTCTCAGATTATTTAAGGTGAAATTAATTTTAGAGCTGTAAAAGAAAGGAAAAAACCTGAAACAAAAAATGCTGACGGTCAATTGTCAACCAGCTTGTAAAAAGGGTCGGGAAGAAGTTACACTTTTTTAGTGTCTTAGTCATTTCCGTTTCTTGTTTTCCGAGTCTTGTTTGGAGTAAAGGGCAGTTGGAGGGGGAAATGTCTAAATGTTTAAAAGTCTAAATCATGACAAATTTTAACCGTACATGTAATTGCAATAATATTGCACACATTGTAAAAATGCTTCTTATCGGCCGATATATATCGGTGACCGATATATCAGTCTGACTCTAGTGTCTCTACCTCTCTTGAATAGCTGCGTTCATAGAGGCCCAGCCAAGGGTCATCTACGACATGTTACATGCCCGCTCGATCCCAATAAATACCGACTCCGAGCCAGATTCCTCACGAAGATCATTACTTTCCGATGAATCAGAGAGTCGGTAGTTTGCTGAATCGCATGGATGTCTGCTGCGGAGTTGGCATCTTTTCATGAATGAATCACACTCTCTGTTACTCTTCCTGTGTTTTCCAGAATGTAAGATGAACGTCCATTTACGCTGCAGGGAGTATGTGGCTCCCAGCTGTGGGCTGAACCAAGCAGAAATGGCCAAAATCCTAAGTTCACTGAAAATCAACCGTAGCCCGGTTATACCACCTAACCCATCGGTGAGTGAATTGATATGTATTTATTTATCTTTATTTTGTATGATTATCACTCTGTAACGTCATTTGTAATGTAAAAATGTCAAATCAAAAGACGTTTGATTCTGTCTTAAATATTAATATTAGAGAGAATAAATGATCTTCTCTTAACTCTGATGTCTGCTCCTGCAGAGGAGGCCGCCGCCCCCCGTCGACCCCACCCCTCCAGGAGGGCTGCCCCTAAAACCCCCCGCCCCGGACACCAAGAGGCTCAGCTTGTTAGACTTCACCTTCCTACAGGTGCTGGGCAAAGGCAGCTTTGGAAAGGTGAGAGTCCACCTTAAACGGAACTCCGTGCGGATCCTTAAAAAGCCTTAAATTAATATTTCTAAGAGAATAAGATCTTAAATAGGCGCATTAAAAACCCTTTAATATCATTTTACCCCCTCTCTTGGTGGCGGTAATGACATGTTATGTCTCCAGAGATGGCATGTAACGAAGTACAAATACTCAAGTACTGTACTTAATTAAAATGTTCAAGTATCTGTACTTTTAGAAGTACTTTTTTCAGTGATTACTTTTTACTTGTAATGAGTACATTTTAACAAAAATATCTGTACTTCTACTCCTTACTTTTACCAAAACAGGCTCGTTACTTTTTTTTCTTTGCATTGATGGGGTAGGATAACGTCTAAGTCAGTAGGGGGCGCTAATGTACAGAGTACACTCCCAGTTAAGAAGTGGATTTCATTTAGTCCCGAGATATAAGCTAAATTAAGCTAGTTGTTTATTTATTCGAGCAATAACATTGACAAACTAAAATTGAAAAAATGCATTTTACATACAATTTTATTTGTAGTACATTGTACTTTATACTTTCAAAAATACTTTTGAGTACATTTTAGAGCATGTACTTTTTACTTTCAAAAATACTTTTTGAGTACATTTCTGAGCATGTACTTTTAACTCTACTCGAGTAGATATTTGGATCAGTACTTTGTAGTCATACTCAAGTTGTTTTTTTTACAAATGTATTTTACTCTTACTCAAGTAAAAAATCCCGGTACTTTTGCCATCTCTGCAATTGCAAACTCCTTTAATTAAAATATTAGTTGATGACCACTCAACGTCCAGTAGTAGGTAAATGAATACACAACAGAATCGTCTAGCAATAGTCATTGGACCCCGGTTCGAATCCGGGTCACGGCACCAAAGTTGTAACCCAAGCCTTCTGGGTCGCTCTGCCTCCCAACACCCGGGACTCTGCGTTGTGTTTAGTGATGATTGGCGGGTGGGATACAAAGGAGTCAGACACACTGGCTGGTGATGATCGCGGTTGAGAACTTCTTCATTGTAGTTTGGTGTCACCTTCCCAAGAACAAGGGAAAGACTCAGTTTATATATCTCTAAACATATAATGAAAGCATTTCAATTGTACAGATTTTAGAAAATGAAACAATGTTATAACAGTAAAATATAAAAGCATAGTTCCAAAGTTTGAGTAGGAAACAATACTTCTAGAACTAGGTAGATGCACAAACACATTCATATAAAATGAAGTTAGAAAGACATCCAACATATTAAACAATGGAGAAAGCCTTCCCTACATACAATCCATTAAGAAAAGTGAATCAAATCGATTTTTAGCAAAAAGGTAGAGAGCCAATGGAAATGGTCCTTACCTTCCCAAGAACAGAGGGAAGACTAAGGACCAAAATGGTGGCCGGACAACACGTGACCACTCCCAACTACGGTGTCTGGCAGATGACATAATGCCTCAGGCAAACTTTCTGCTGCCACCTGCTGGTGTACTTAAGTCACTACCTTACATACATAAAAGAGGAATCCCTCGTCAGTGCGAGTTCAGTGTCTGGTGAAGCGTGACGCCGTCTATGAAGAATACTCAACTTCGGAGACGAGGTGGATGAACCAGGAGAGGCTCAGCTTCCTGGATCAAGGTGGAACATAGAAGGAGAGAGTTGAGTCGCTACGAGTATGCACGGGATAATAAACACCACAGGATCACAGCAGGATCTGTTGCGGAACTAAAAGGAGTCGTCCGCAACTGAACAGTACAAGGTAAGTACTATAACGGTTCTCCTTTGTCAAGTGGCTACCAATCCAGGAGCCCGCTGGGAAGCCTAGATTGGAGTCAGGTGTGTTGTGTGCGATGCGGGAACGATGTTGTCCAGTAGGTGGAGTACGTGGATGACTCCCGCCACAACATGCACTAGGTGTACTATTGAAGGTTTTAACTTGAGTGCAAAATCCAGAGGAGCGATTTATGGATGGGTCCGCGAGTTACCCCTGCTCTAGCCTAACTTCATCTCTCTTTCTCTTGCAGGCCACCAGCCACTACTGCCCAACTTGGGAGAGCCGATCCTCACACGGACTTCCTCGCACACTGTGCTGTCGCCCAACCAACCAGAGAGCATTCTGACCAGAAGCTCCTCCTACCTGCTGTCGCCAAACCAATCAGAAACCATCCTGACCAGAAGCTCTTCGTACAGGGAGCCTGCTACCTACAAGCGGTCCAGTGCAGACATCACGCTCATCGCCGGCCCCCACCACGACAACCTGGCATCCCGCGGTAGCCATGACAACATGGCAACCGCGTCCTTCAGCAGTACCCTGCCCAGGTGCAGCTGTCCCTTTTTTGTCTCTCATTACTCTATCTCTCTTTTTTCTCACCATTCATCTGCACCTCTGGGCAGCGATGCGAGACGTGGGCGGAGTTTGGTATGGGCGACGTGAGACGTGGGTGGAGTTTGGTATGGGCGACGTGAGATGTGGGCGGGGGGAGTTTGGTGTGGGCGATGTGAGACGTGGGCGCAGTTTGGTATGGGCGACGTGAGACGTGGGTGGAGCTGTCTCTTTTTTGTTTCTCATTACATCCCTTGCAAGCTCTCTATTTCTGTTCTTGTCTATGTCATGCACCCTATCTAACACCCACCCCCCTCTCCTCTCTCTCTCCATCATTTCCGCCCAACTCCCTGTATCGCATTCTATACATACCATGCTTATGTATACACATTTCTGTGTTAATTATTGTGGAATTATAATTTCCATTTTAACCCTAAAATATATGCTTAGATCAGTACAGTTCAAATTACTCGCTCAGACTCTGTGTGTGTATACAGAGAAGTAAATATAATAGTATATATATATGTGTGCGTGTGTGTGTGTGTGTGATTTAATAATACTAAATAATACTAATAGTAGGACTTTGGCCAAAACCATACTATTATTGCTTACAGAGTTAATAGAGACATGGCTTAGCTTAACATCTTGGTGTCTAGCTAATGACAGTACTCAGACCTGCATAGCTTTGCCGGCTGAGAAAAGTGACCAGAGGTAGTGTTAAACCAGCCCTTATATACTCAAAGCACACAGGAGCTTAAAGGCTAGACAGGAAGTAGCAAGAGGTGGCGGCCATTTGTAAATTGGTGCCAGCTAACAACACTGGGACAACGTACACATGTGCAACGTAGTGCACATGTGTACAAGTGTAGGTAGTATTTAAGTGTTTATTTATGTTATGCCTGGTCTATAGTTATATTGATGATCCTTGAGTCTATGGAGTATGTCTATGGAGTATGGTCAAGTTCTGAAGACGACTGGGAGTGGCAATACAGCACAAATACCTTTATAAATGTACTGTATAGCTCATCAATGTTTATTTAGGACACATTTTTTCTGTTTCGCCAGGTCACATGGAGGGTCATCGTTGGATGAGGGGCGTGTCCTGCGGCGGCATGCAGCAACCCATGCCTCCATGGACTCCAGCCGCTCCAAGCAGCTGCTGAGTCAGTGGAAGAACCGCAACGACAACCGCAAACTCTCCCTGCAGGTAAAAACAAAATAATTGTTCAAACGTTCCATTCTGAACGGTTCAGGCAGGCCTATCTTTAACGTTTTCGTTCTCAGAACCATTCCGCTCCCAAAATATCGGTCCTGAACCAGTTCGGAACACAAAAATTTTGTTTGTTCTTCAAGTTCCTAATTTTGTGAAATATTACGTTTTTTATGTAGTTAATACAAAATATATTTGGTGGACTTTCAAACTTCACTGCAACTGTATTAACGTGAAAACCGGGTTTAAAATGCCATTACATTCACTTCCTCGTCTGTCCACAAGATGGAGCCCCACATGCATGAGGCTTGATAACTGACAGTGAAAGTGGACGGAAATAGTCTCCCAGACATATGATATATATGTTTATGTATAGAGAACAGAAAAAAAACGTTTTTAACCGGTTTTGTGGAGTTCATAATGTTCCGTTTCTGTTCCGGAGCAGTTGAAGAAATCTTTTTCCGTTTCCGTGGGCCAGGCGGCTCGTCTTCTTCTCTGTCCTGATTAGTCAAGCCTGAGCGATTTGAGAGGGATCATGCAGAATTATGTAATGACGATGACAGCTTTTCAATGAAACTAGGAGTAGTGGAGTGCAACTAAATATATACCCCTCCCTCCAGTATTCAGGGTAGTGGAATACATGTATAGATTACAAAAACATGGAAACACAGTCCATTACAATTACATCTTAAACTAGAAGCACTCAGAGATTGCAAACCTGCGCCGTAGTGGTACCAAAAAATTGACCCGGAAGTCTGGTCACGTGCCCACGGTAAGTTGGTGATTAAGTATGATTATTTTACTTATAGGCTACAGAAATGATCTATCGGTAAGTTGGTGATTAAGTATGATTATGTTACTTATAGGCTACAGAAATGATCTATCGGTAAGTTGGTGATTAAGTATGATCATGTTACTTATAGGCTACAGAAATGCACCAAAATGTAATCACTTCTTCAGTTGGTTATTTCCAACAACTACAAAATTTCATCCAGATCTGTGCACAACTTCTTCAGTTATCCGGGGGACAATCCAACGCAACTAAAAACATAACCTGCTTTGCGGCGCATCTCAATTACAGTTACATTTGCCTGCCTGGAATATGCAATAAGATGCACGGATATAATAGATAGGTGAAGGCCTTTGCACAGTTTGCAGTAACTGGTAATGGTAAAGTAGCGGAAATCATTTTAGAGGAAACGAAACACAAATTCCACTAAGTCAACCATGGGAAACCAGGATATGTTTGACCAGATATACCTGTTGTATTTAAACGGAATCCAAATGTAATGGAATTTGATCTGTCACTTTACTTTTGAAATGTGTTACGTAATGTTACTGATTTTTTTTATGCGTAACTTATGGTAACTGTATTTGTTTTTGTTTTGAAATGAAATTTTACAAAAGTATGTTTTTTTTTTATGTATTATGTAAGTTTTATCCCCCGACCTGCCTGTACACAGGTTATTTGTATTAGTGCTTCTGTTCTTTCCTAATTATTTTGATTTTTAGAACGATTATCATCACATCATTTCTTATTTTATGACCAAGGTGATGGACGGGGTTCGTCCAGCGTCGGGCTCTCTCTCCTCCCCACAGAGGAACAACAATATGGAGATGCGCTGCTCCTCCGAGCCCCCACCACTTGAAGCCGAACTACGCACTGGCTCTCACATCCCCTCAGCCACGGGTACGAATAACTTTCTAGTCTTTCAAGGCTTACCGGGAGTTGTCAGGCCTTCTGAAAATTATTGTCTTCTTCTGCTGCCCAGTAGCTCAGTCAGTTAGGCCCTGGAAAGCTCAATGGCGCGGTGAGTCGGTTGTTCGAATCTCACCACCGACATATTTCCCGCACGTCTGGCCCCCATTTTCCCCTGTTTCTGCTAACCCTAATATATATATATATATATAGCAAGGAAAAAAACAAATTATACACAAATTATTGTCTTCAATTGGTTTTCAAGCAGGGCTTTGAACCAATATTTTTGTGTGTTTCGTTCCGAACAGAAACAGAATTATAACGTTTCCGGTTATGTGCTCCACCAATAAATTGACGTTCCTGAACCGGTTAGAACAAACACCCGGAACGGTTAATTTCGTTCCCATCAGGTGTTTAATGCTATGTTATATTTGTTGCGGCGAACCCAAAGCGACTCGCTATAGAGGCCCGCTGGTAGCTCTCTACAGCCCAGGTCTTGTTGTGTGTCGGGGCAAACCCACAACAACACGCTGCAGAGAGTCCCACAACGATTCCTACTTCACTGCTGCATCGTAGATTTTATAATTACTCTTTTATAATTTCTGAAGTTATCCCCAAGTGCACTCCTTTGAGGAACAAAATAAAACCGGTATTAACCGGTTACCATTATTTTTAAATAAGTGTTCCTGTTCCGGAACATAATCATAAAAAATAATAACGTTTCCGGTTTCGTTTCTGTTCCCCTGAAAATACAAAAAGTTCCCGGTTTTAGTTTCGTTCCTTGAACCGGTTCAAAGCCCTGTTTTCAAGGTGTGGGATATAGAGCCACACCAGGGAGAACATGAAACTAGAAGTGCATAATTGATCTGTTTGGAATCGAAGTCTGTTTGTTCTGTACCTCATTGCAAAAATGGGCAGAATTTGTTTAAAAAATAAAGAGTGGGGGCGGTAACAGAGTGGTTCGAGAGCGCATCTCCCTGGCCACCAGTAGTATATGACCATGAGGGGAAGCGAAATGTGTTGGGTCAATGTGACATGTAGCTTTTGAGCTAAGCAGTGTGATGTGAAGTGAAGATGACTGTATATCACATTCCAGAAGCGATCACTCCCCATTTTACTGCCAATGTGACAATCTAGCCTCCCCTCTAGGTGGCGGTCTAGAGGCAGATCTCCGTGCTGGGGCCCACATCCCTGCCCAGTACATGAAACTGGCCACCGGCCTGGTTCCCTGTGGCCCTCCACAGACACATCAGGCCCACAATGGAGGAAGCAGGTGATATGTGTGACCGTCGGAGGAAAGCAGGGCTTCGAACCGGTTCAAGGAACGAAAACAAAAACCGTAAATAAACAGAATTTCACGGAATTTTATGAGGAGCGGAAACAGAAACGAAAAAAGATTCCTTCAACTGCTCCGGAACAGAAACGGAACATTATGAAATCCACAAAACCGGTTAAAAACTTTTTTTTTCCGTTCTCTATATATTTTAACATATCCTATGTCTGGGAGACTATTTTCGGTTGTGCATCCATCCAACTTTCACCGTCAGTCATCAAGCCCCATGCATCTGGGGCTCCATCTTGTGGACAGACGAGGAAGCAAATGTAATGGCGTTAAAACAGTTACACTGAAGTTTGAAAGTCCACCAAATATATATTGCATGAATTATATTTAAATGTAACATTACACAATATGGGGAACTCTAAGAACGAACAAAATTTTTGCGTTCTGAACCGGTTCAGGACCGATATTTTGGTGGCGGAACCGTTCCGAGAACGAAAACATTAAACATAGGCCTGTCTGAACCGTTCGGAACGGAACGTTTTAAAAATAATTCCGTTTTCAAGCCCTGGTGGAAAGTTTGAGGATACAACTATAATATATACAACTATAATATATTAGTTGATACCAGAGATGTGACCAAGTTCCTCTTTCAAGTCTCAAGTCCTTCTTGGGCAAGTCAAGTCAAGTCCCAAGTCAACTCCAAGTCAAGTCATCATTAACATGCTGTAATTTTAGCCCCAGAATCTGATTTTAATAACATAGCAAAAAAAATAAACGATGCTATTATAAAAGCCAAACTATTGCTTGCTTTTAACTTTATTAAAATCAGATTCTGGAGCTAAAATGACAGCATGTTAATGATGACTTGACTTGCAGTTGACTTGGGACTTGACTTGACTTGCCCAAGAAGGACTTGAGACTTGAGTCTTGAAAGAGGGACTTGGTCAAATCTCTGGTTGATACTTAGTATAAATGAGAATAATTAATTTCAATTAGGGGCGTAGCCAAGGGGTAGCTTGGGGTAGCTTGAGCAACCCCAATAATTTTGAAAGCTACCCGAAAGCAACCCCAAGAATCAAGTATGCAATTAATGAATGTAGTCTTACTCGGGTAGTTTTTTTTTACAAATGTATTTTACTTTTACTTAAGTAAGAACATGCGTCCTGTGACATTTGCATTTATATTATTGTGTTACAGGTGGCTATTGCCTGGGATTTGCGGCTAGAGGGCGCTATGTCCTTAAGGCGCTGGGGGCCGTCTCAGGCGGAGTCACGAGGAAGTAATGCTAATGCTAACGACTAGCACCTGTGACTCCTTCTATTTAACCAGCAGGCTTCCTCTCGTTCGGCTCGTAACGTTAAAGGAACTAATTTGTGGTTTAATCTTTAATATTAATAAAAACAATATTTAATTTTTTATCCATTTATCCATTTGCTTTTCGAGTTGGTGCGTCCGATGTAATGCTGCTATCAGATAGCGCTCCGGAGCTAAGCGGCAAAACAGGGGAACGGAGCGCTGGATGCACCGGCCGGCCGGTGCATCTCCTCCCAGAGTGGTGAAGGCACGGGTCTCCACCAACCACCACACACCACCCCCCCTCTCCCGTCCCTTCGGAGCTCCCGGAGAGGTCCGCGGAGTGCGGGGCGGTCTCTGCCCGTTCCTTCGCCTCCCGGGGAGCGGGAAGGGAGGCGCGGACACAACACAAAAATAGGGGGGCGACCGCGCGCGCAGACACACACACACCATGGCAGGCAAACATTACGTGCTAGTGAGGGGTTCCCGTCCCTTCGGAGCTCCGTGAGGTGGAGGGACGGG